>JASAMW010004763.1:0-10456 GCA_030247985.1 Epsilonema sp. ZAB3_2
CGCGCTACGTGGACATCGCCGAGATCCAAACAGGCCCATACGCAGCTATGTACACAAACACGAGTGCCAATCGATCGGGTTTACGTCTACGTACGTGATATGAGGTGGGCAAATCGTTGGTTCAGGTCATTGGCATACATCGGCTGTGTACGATGGAGTAACAGCACTAAACTACATAGAGTACGTAGTACAGGGTGGTTTTTTTCGGTGATACGATTTTGACTGCCAATTTCAACAGGTTATTTTGCACCGATTTTGCTCAAATTTTGCCCACATATTCCCGAGCGTTTACCATTTACTTGGTAAAAATTTGGAGTTAAAAACCTGCACTGGTAGTGAGAATTATCCCCTTCCTTTCAAACCTACAATTTCGAGCTTTTTCAATGCACTTTTTGCTGCCATTTGATTGGAAGCGTCCTTTTGGAGCCCAATGCTCTTTCCTAAGGGCAAAATAGTCTCAGCCAGATGGAACCTGAGCCCTAAACAGCCAAAAAACATTGACAGGGTTGGTGGCATTGCTTGGAGATTGTCTCATTTCTCAATAGTGCTGCTCATGCCTCATCAGTGCTGCATCTTCAGCTGATAAGCCACAATCAGCAGATTTGATGACTCTCGACATTCTTTCTTGGGGTGCAAGGACGGAAAGGGGCTAAAAAGTCGCTTACCATTTGAAAAAATGCAACAGTATTGCCATTTGTCATGTTTTCCGAAATTTTGATAAAACAGTTTAGCAGTAGTGGAAAATTATGGTGAAAATGTTGAAAAATTGTGATATCATCTTCTCTGCTGTTTTTCTCACTACCAGTGCAGGGTTTTAACTCGAAATTTTTACCAAGTAAATGGTAAACGCTCGGGAATATGTGGGCAAAATTTGAGCAAAATCGGTGCAAGATAACCTGTTGAAATTGGCAGTCAAAATCGTATCACCGAAAAAAACCACCCTGTATGTGTATGTACGTACGTATGTATAGCGGGAGTCCGTTATCCGGCGAAGAGGATAGGCGTTTGAGGGAGTGAGAATCGAACTGCGGAAGGGTCAAATAGTAATATGTACTTGTTACAGAAAGACTTTCTCCTGCAATTGACACCACTCACTCAGCATCTATCACTGTGACATGGACTTTCCCCTTCAATCCACGACTGTATGAGAAGAACAAGGCAAACTGCATGGATGCAAACGATGTCAATGTTGAGGCGTCAAATGAGGCATAACTCCCTATCCAGTCTGAAATAGTACTGTGCATAGAAAAGAAACGCAACTTCCTTCCTTGCGGATTCGCCCGCATTACTGGTCGCCTATCGTGTTTGTCTTGCGCATATGCTTTGCCTCCTACCGCACGCATGTACTATACGCCGACGTCCACTACGTTTATGTACAGTACGTACTCGTCTTAAGACAGAACGCATCAGCCACGTCTCCTCTCTCCCGCCATCAACTCACCTGGAACCTTGACACTTCTCTGCAGTGGACGGTCGCCAGTTGCGACCCCCAACTCCGCCCGTCACATTACGTCATGAGTCTTCTGGCGGGCCTACTTCTACTAACTGCGAGTCTGGGCCATGCCCAAGATGGCGGGCGATTCGCCCTCCCAGCCGCACCGCATGAGCCCAGCAAGCCACTGGTGCCCAAAGGACTCGAAAAATATTTCTCGCTGCAGTCACCAGGCGGTAACAGTTGGGTGGATGCCATCGGCCTACGCGGCTTTATTCCGCCACGGACATTCCAATTCGAAGAGGATAAGCAAGCGGAGACAGAACAGAGAGAGCAAACACAGGAATTATTGAGGGCCCTGAGCAGAGGAATAGCGCCACCGCTTCCGCAAGCTGGCTTCCCTCTGCCCAGTGGACTCAACGG
Organism: Epsilonema sp. ZAB3_2; assembly: GCA_030247985.1. Taxonomy (NCBI): domain Eukaryota; kingdom Metazoa; phylum Nematoda; class Chromadorea; order Desmodorida; family Epsilonematidae; genus Epsilonema; species Epsilonema sp. ZAB3_2. Next base: position 1,856 of record JASAMW010004763.1, read on the forward strand.
CCTACCAGGCATCCAAGATCTTCTACTAAACCCCACGACACACAGAGAAGACGACGGAGATGACGATTCCAATGAAGAGAACTCTGACGTCGCCAGGGCAGAGCCAAAGAATAGCGAGAGCTCAAAGGCCAAAACGCCAGCCGAAACTCCGACCAATATCCGCAGAGCTGAAATCACGAGTAAGGGTTCTTCTATCGCAGGAATCCCAAACATATTTCCCCAACTTCCAAAGGCGCCAGTGATCACGTCATCCAATCTGCCAAGATTTCCCAAAATTCCCACGTCTCCGGTGGTGCCGAACGGGGGATTCGGGCCAGTGGCGCCAAGGGTTCCTCTAGCCGGCCTTCCGCCTGAGCTGCTCAGTCAGATACAGCCAGGGGCTGGCACCGGGCTGGTCGGCAGAAGCCTTTCTTCCAGCAGTCGCAGAGACCCTCCGCCCAGCAGTAGAGTGAAACTGGCACCGCCTGGCTCTCAGCCGTCTCCGTTCGCGCCAGGCTCCGGCTTGCCTTCTGGAGGTGGTTTTCGTCCTCCTCCTCCTCCGCCGCCACCTCGCCTTCCATCGCCGGCTGCCAGCCTCTCCAGTTTGGTGCCCAACACACGGTCGCCCAACCCACTCGGCGGCGTCGGAGGCGCCAACGCCCTCATTTCCCAGTTTAGCAAACTGTTGGGATTGGGCAACACAGCTGGAGCTGGAGGTGGTCTCCCCAGTAGCATTGGCCCGCCAGGTGCTCCGGGAGGCGGCCTGGACCTGAGCTCACTCAGTCGCCTCTTCGGCTTAGGTGCACAGAACCAGGGTGTCCTGTCGTCTGTGCTCTACAATGCGCTGACAGACGGTGCTGTTCAGCAACAGCAGAAGCTGTCCGACACCAACGCCAGTGCACTGCAGCCTCTGGTGGATGCCAGAGCCCTGCGGAAGAACGTGGCTCTGCTGCAGCAGCTCATCACCCAGCCAGAAAGCCCGCTCTGCAATCCCAAGCCAGTGCCTGTCAATGTGTTTGACATCGACGCATTTATGGGAACCTGGTACCAAGTGCTCTATAGTCCACCCATGTCACAAGGACCCTGCAGCATGGTCGCATGTAAGCAGCAAGCTACATCACTACAAGTGCGTACGTGTGCAGTAGTGTCTATCGTAATGCATACATTGTACCTGTACATTTCACCCACAGGTCCAGCAAATAACAGAGCATAAGTAATATCGCATGGACCACCATATAAAAGTGGTGCACGTTTTCATACAAAGCAAAGTGGACTTGACTGTGCAAGGACTCCTATATTTGGGGCAGTCATTTTCAAGCAGTTCTTGTCCGTTTGTATGAAAACCTGGAACTCTTTACGGTGGTCCAAGCGATATTACTTATGCTCTGTTATTGCGAAAACTCGTGGTACGTTGTTTACGAATAGTACTACTCTCTCGTATGCAGCTTAGTAAACTAACGGTGCTCACGTACAGATAAGAAGCTGTACGACGTAGCGCACGGAGGTCCAGGCACAGTTTTCGACACCTTCGAGTACACCACAGAGGGAACGCCTTTCGGTCAACCTCGAATCAGCTCTGGTTACTCAATCGTTAGGGGACCCGGCCAGCTTATTTATCGAACCACCAGCAGCCCCACTGATGTCAATGGTAAGCGACTGCACTATGTACACCTAAGTATGTATGTAGGTATTTGAAGCTCACTTTCTTTGCATAGTACCTACTGTACGTACTGTATGTGTACTAAGCTAGTCGTATGTTAGAGAGAGTGTACGTTCCTTTCAGTGTACATAATCAAGACGGGTCCGTTGAATAGCGACGGACAGTATGAGTACGCGGTGTTAGCAGTGAACTGCAATTATCCGCTGCACGTGTTCGCGCGAGATGCGGTCAAGTACAGGCAGAAGTACGAGGCGGAAGTGAACTCCTTCCTGGAGCAACGCGGCATCACCAACGGCTTCTCCCGACTCTTCAACATCGTCGCACCCGTCGACTCCTCCCTATGCAACTTCCCGCCCACATTGTTCAACATACAAGGAGGCGGAAGGTCAAGAGGCTAATCGCGCTTCCTCACTCTCAGCTCCTCGCCAAAATTACTCTTCATACCTTTTGCTGTTGTTGTTGTTGTTTCTGCCTCTCGGCCCATGTTGCATAATGTGATTACATACAAATGTACAAAACTACGTTGTACGTACGTTACGCAGCGATGTCTCGGCGGTACTCCAGTGATAATATAGTTTCTTCACGTAATGTACACCAGAAGAAAACGTCTGAAATATAGCTTTGAGTGTACGCCTATACCATTCAAGGATGAGTGTAGTTTGACAATAATTGGCAGCCGGAACACAAATCCGTATCTTTTGAATGAGTGACGTCGCGTCAATAACAAATTGCAAAAGACAAAGGTCAGCCATAATAGAGTCGCTACAAATGCTGTACATACAAAACTAACAAACCTAATATAATACCGCGTTTATATCCCCTCGAATACTCGAATATAACCCCCCTCGTATATAACCCCCTGATCGGCCACCATAGCCCATTTGCCCTCGTATACAACCACCTATTATAAACCGCAAACGACAGTAAAAAACAAATTTTTTTTCATAAAAACGCTAATATAGGCCGTTTCTACCCAACGAACAACAGTATGCCTCCTCGAAAAGGATTACTTATGGCAATTTCTGACATGTAATGCGCCAGTTTTCTCCAAGTTTCAGCTGTGTAATTGCTTCGGAAAACAACCCAAATAAGGTCAATAATAACTCAGGAGGTCGATGGAAAATCAAAATGCCTTGTCGTATAACCCCACGCGTGTATAACCCCCTAATCGGCCACTAATTTTTACTAACCCCGTGGGTTATAAACGCGACATTACAGTAATTTGTTCGGGAAGCACCCATGCGACAGGGACGGCATGCGGTATCTTCATCTTTGAAAACAGTGACCCGACAATACGTATGTACATGTACAGAGCTCATACATATTTTTATGTTACCAATAAAATATTCGATATTTTTGTGGCAAAAATTCCAATGCTGTTCTACATACAATTCGATCTGCTTGTTGAGTTCATATCAAAATAAATTGCTGAGGTATCCGGAGCAGATCAGCTTTTTGTAAAGAGATGGAAGATGTGTGAAAGAGCGGAAGGGAAAGGTTTATGTACGTATGTATATGTTGCGCAACCCGATGCATCATCCGATGCTGTGGCATCGAGTGAGTATTATGTGTAGGTAATACAGTGTACGTTGCGGTAGTAAAGGGTCCGTACGCGACGACGACGGCCTTCGAGTGTGACGCCTGGCCCATATTTGGAACACGCATTCGCCCGGTGCAATGACATCCCTCGCTCAGTCTCTGCCTCCTTCTGCTAGCCTCCGATCAGTCGTATGTATACGTACCGGAGATGTACGTCAGTGCGGTGTACTGAATACGTACACGCCGTCGCCGTATCATAGAAGTATTAAAGAGGCAGTCATGCGCTGTCGTACTGGCTGGATCCTCGTCATAAGATTATAGCCCAGGATATTGGCAGAGCCACCTGCACCACCCACCTTTCCATCCCCTCCCCTCCCTCTTCCGCCTCTTTGCGACAGTTAACAACCTACTCTCACTCCGTGCCTTTGTGCCAGTGTTCTGTTCAGTACGGCCATGACTGCTTGGTCAAGGACAATAGTTACACTGCTGTGTCTATTGGGCGCCGTTGCTGTCGCTTTCGTTGGCGCCAGAAGCAGTAGTAGACAGAAGAGACAGCTTGGCCCAACCTTCAATTCGTTCGCCAAGGGACTGAGCCAAAGCCTGGGTCTGAATGGGCCTGACGGTGCCATTAACCGATTCGTGAGTAGCCTGGGTCTGAACAAAGCGCTGGGTCCAACAGTAGGAGGAGGAGGAGCCCCTTTGCTGCCTCGTCCGCCTTCCATTCCTCCTCTCTACAATCTGCCAAAGTCCAGCGCCGGCGTTGATTTCAACCAGCTGGGAAGCGACAAAGGCGTGGACTTCGAGGGCATAGCTGCAGGCGGACTCGACGGAGTCGCCGCTATTCCAGTGCCCGGATATCCCGACCCTCAAGATGTACCAACAATACCCGGGGTCAATACGATTCCAGGACTGGACATGTTCAACTATTTGGTGGGTCAGCTGATCCCGCAGACCATACCGTCTGCCAATCAGCTATTGAGTGGCTCCATTGCTCGAATCCTGCCACAGGAGAACGCAAAAGATCTCGCCTCCAAAGTTTTCCAGAGCTTGCAACCAAATGCCGCCAGTGTGGACACAGAACGAATGATGGGAAGATGGTTTCAGGTGATGACAGGTGGTTTCATTTTTTAGCTAGCGGCTGACTATGATAATACGGAGGGGCCACCTTGCGACCGCGTACTTTCGCTAAGCGCAACCCGTCAATACAAGCTAAATTCATTCTGTCGCACACGAATGCAGCGTACGTACATAAAATACCGCGGCTGAACAAGTCATAATGAAAGGCTGACTGCGTGCCTGTCTGTATGTACAGTATATGTCATGTTGTACGTTCCTACGTATACAGTGTATGCACTTTTTACAGGTCATCAACAGTCCTCATGTCATTCGGGAAGCTTGCACCGTGTCTCACTGTAAGCATAAAATCACCCAGTCGTCGGCCAGTGAAAACTGAAAAGCCGATTATTTGAACGGTTTTTTATTTTAGTTGGAGCTCTTACCAACAACACCTACAGTGCCACCTTTACTATCTTGAAGTTCTATCGAGAAGGCAACCCAAATGGTCCTCCACGCTTCGCCCTCGGCTACGGCTTCTCATCTGGCAACAATGGACAATTTGTCGTGCACAACAGCAATTCACCAGACGCTGAGCCATGTATGGTATACAGTATGTCATGTATGTATGTATGCATGGTATTATGTACACTACAACCCTACGTATAGAACACAAAGATGCATTCAACACAAACAAGCAATGTTCAGTTGGGCTTCTGATGCGATGTAATTGTATTCAGCTACTAGTGGCTGGTATGTACGCTTTTTCAGTTTGGGTGATAATGACGGGCCCTCTGAACAAGTTCAACCAATACGACTATGCCATCATCAGTAACTGGGTGAAATTCCCCGTTTTTGTCATCGCCAGAGATCCAGAACGATTCCGACTTCGTCACATGAGAGACGTCCTGGAGTACCTGGAAGCGAATGGTGCGAATATGCCACACCTGTACAGTAAAATGCATTACTGTAATCGTATTGGCCATCAGCCATGAACAAGGCAGAAAATCCAATTGCTGAACCGTGGAACAGCTGAGTGCCAATTGGATGTTTTTTCTTCTATTCAGGTTACATCAACTTCTTGACAAAAGCATTCAACATGATTGCTCCAGTGGATTACAGTCAATGCCAATACACGCCAACCTTTTCGGGAGCCGGAAAATGAAGAGGCGAGAAGATAGTAAAATAAAACGAACGATTGAACTGGAATTGTACAGTACGATGCAGAATACGGAATAAGAATAGGTGCGCATGCGCATGGGCTGTGTTGTGTACACAATAGTATGAATTGGAAGATAGAACGAAGCCCCGGGAAAAAGCCAGGGGGGAAAAGGTATAACCGAGGGCATTTTGCATTAGTGACCAAAGTAAGGTTATTTGACCCCCTGAACTCGTTTTTATGGCTTATTTTGCCTTTATACAAGCTAAAGTGGTCTAAAACAGGCTGCTCTTGCGCAAAAATTATCATTTTTGACATGGACTGACCATTTCTGCTGAGGTGGTCAAGAGCGGTGAAAATCAAAATGTATCCCAAACTGTTCCAAATGATGCGCAATCAACTCCAATGGCTAGAAACACGTCGAAAACGCTGTTTTTAGCTGTAAAAACCTTCGTTTCCGTCGTTTTTCGCGGTCTTTGATATGGGGCTATATACGAGTACAAATGACGATAGGCACCGATTAGGGGGGGCTATATACGAGGGGGGGCTATATTCGAGGGGGGGCAATACACGAAACATTACAGTATGCTTACAGTACGGCTCCTGTTTGTAAATTTATTTCTGTGCATTTGTCACCTAAAGTGTGCCAGGGTTCAACAAAAGTTATACCTACGTCCGTGTGTGTACATACCGCATGTCTCTTTGTCTGTTTGTACGCATGTATCAAGGTAGACGCGATAGCGGAACCTCGAGAGGCTCACGAACGAGGATCCGCCGCGTCCCACCTTACTTAGTCATGTGTAAATAGGAGTGACAGAAATAAAAACACACATTTGCTCATAACTCCCGAGCCAAGAGGCGGATTCAGCTGAAATTTTGCAAGAAGATGCCCCCTATGGGTACGTATCTGCTGGCAAAATTTTAGCTCGATCGACCTGCTGGTTAGGGCGCTATGGGCGAAAAACCTATTTTTGAATGATGTCACGCTTTTATGTACTGAAAAACTGTTCCCACCGTAACTTTTCAACGAGTCGTGGGATCGAGCTCGGTTTTTTTTTAAAAGATGGGAAATGTAAAGATCTTGGGAAAGTGGTCCGAGCACTTTTTGCGTTTAAGGCCTCTGACACCCTTAAAATTGCGATTTTGTGGTAAAAATAGTTGCAAAGTTAGCCAGCATACTCCTCCCTGGATTTTTTTCAGATATGACTGGTATGTATACCAAAAGATAGATCTCACTCTACTCTCGATGAGACTTTTTTTAGATTTTTAAAATTCGCTTTGGTTCTCGAGTTATGAGCTTTCGAAGTTGGCTGTTTTTATGTTTGGCTTTAGCAATACTTAAGGACGCGACAGACAGGTGAAAGAATGCCTTCTGCATTGTTGAGGTCACATATAGCATACCATTCGATTCGTCCTCAAAAGATCTATTGATTGCTGGCCACTGCGACAGGGTCATGCCTGATTCACATAGTAAAAAATGCATTCACATAGGGGAATGTCGCAAAAAGGTGTTATTCTTTCAAAGTTGACGACTTGTAGGCTTGTGACATACCATTAGATTCATCTAAGCAAGATCTATCGATTGGAAACAATTTCTACATGCTCGTTTCCAATATGCCTGATTCACATAGTTTTTAGTTATTCACGTAACATACATAATTATAAAAGAAAACAAAAATTAGCTAAATGTAGGCATATGCGATACCATTCGATTCGTCTTCAAAAGATCTATCGATTGCTACCCACTGCGACATGCTCATGCCTGATTCACATAGTAAAAAATGCGTTCACATTGATGAAAGGCCCAAAAAGGTGATTATATTCTTCAGTTTGGCGATTTGTAGGCATGTGATATACCATTCGATTCGTCTTTGCAAAATCTATCAGTTTTGAATAATTTCTACATGCTTGTACCCAATATGCCTGATTCACATAGTTATAATGTATTCACATAGGCACAAATAAAACAAAAATTGGCTAAATGTAGTCACGTGATATACCATTCAATTCATCTTGACAAGGTCTACCAAGACTACATAAGGGAAGAGAGACTATGCCAGCTAGTATTGGCTTCGTGTTTCATGCTACGGCCATTTTGGTCCCAATGGGGCCCCTATAAAATGCATGCAAAAGTAGAGATGTGTTTCTTTTCGTTTTCGTTTTCTTTCTTTCTTTTCACACGCGGGGCCCCCGATCGGGGGCCCTGGGCCCCCAATCGGGGGCCCCTATCTCTATTTTATGCCGATCTACGGGGGCCCCCGATCGGGCCCCGGGCCCCCGATTGGGACCAAAACGGCCGTAGCATGTAACACGAAGCCAATAGGAGCTGGCATAGTCTCTCTTCCCTTATGTAGTCTTGGGTCTACCTATTTCTTGCATTTCTTACTAACCACCTCCTCGCTCATACTGATTCACATAGTCTAATCAAATTCACATAGGCTCAATTCCACTCAAAAACAAAGAAATGTCCTGTGTAATTTATAATGTATCTCAAAGTTCCACTAGCGCATCTCGTCAACTCGAGCTCGGTTTATTTTTAAAGAATTGCATTGCATGTGTTATGCACATTCACATACTCAATCTCCTCTCAAAAACATAAAAAATGTTCCATGTATGTATGATGTATCTCGAGGTTCCACTAGCACATCTCGTCAACTCGAGCTCAGTTTTTCAAAGATTTGTATGCATTTGTAATGCACATTCACATAAGGCTCAATTCCTCTCAAAAACATAAAAATGTCCCATGTAGGTACATGTATCCCCTAATTTACGTATATAATGTATCTCGAGGTTCCGTTAGCACATCTCGTCAACTCAAGCTCAGTTTTTAAAAGATTTGTGTGCATGTGTTAAAACAAAATGTATCGATTGGGAACAATTTTGACATGCTTGTATCCTATATGCTTCTCACATTTCAAGTAGACGTGGCAGGAACCAGTGGAGAAGTGCTCCTAAGGAGCACGAAGGAAGTGAGCGAGAGGCTCACTAGCCTGCAGATGCTTATGGGGTTGACGGCGCAGAAACCAGAAGGTTCCAACCACCCATCGCTGCCGAAACTTGCTACCCCTCCGAGTTGACAGCCTCTCGCACAATCTGCTGCTGTCTGACTGGTGCGGGCATACTTTTGCCCATTCCCAATCATGGCAAACAAAACTCTTCAATGACCTTTGTTGCCTCTCGCCTGCTTCTTTATGCCTGATCGCATGCAAAA
>JASAMW010004764.1:0-27319 GCA_030247985.1 Epsilonema sp. ZAB3_2
GGAGGCAAGTTTCGAATTTTTTTTACATTTGAAAGCTGCATCTACAGGGTGTCTCACGTAGACCTTCTTAACGACCCAGCCTTATAACTTCCGTATTACAACAGACAAAGCTGAAATTTTGTCCCCATAAACCCAAGAAAATAGGAAACTTTGTGGCAAAATTTTAGCCAGATAAGTCAACTAGGGATGAAAGTACGAGCTTGCAAATTTGCGACCACGTTTTTCAAAATTTTAAAATCAGTGGTGCCACAATAAATTGACCTCGATAGCTCCTTGAACGCTGTTATGGGCGGTACTTAAATCGCCTGTATTTTTAAATCCTTTTTGTTACGGACTGTGATGACGTTCAGCCATTTGTTGTTCCACCATATTGCCATGTTGGATGAGCTGCTTGACCATGCTGAGCAGAAGATGTCTAATCTCAAAACAATGCTGAGTGCGGAAAATGATAAAAACAGGGTCCAAAATTTCCAAGCCTGTAATTTCGTTCGCTATGGGCCTATCTGGCTAAAATTTTACCACAAAGTTTCCTATTTTCTTGGGTTTCTGGGGACAAAATTTCAGCTTGATATCTGTTGTAATATGGAAGTTATAAGGCAGGATCGTTAGGGAGGTCTGACGTGAGACACCCTGTACGTAACGTACATACCTTCTGGAATATTTCTCCTCTTTCGATCTTACCCAAAGTTTAATTTTAGGATCCTATTTCGGATTTTGTCGCTACCAAAAAATTGCAAAAATTGTGAAATACCTACCCTTTCTAAATGGTTTAAATGCATCAATCAGAGAGGTACGTATAACTGGCTGCTACACATGCGACTACGTAGATCGAAAGAGGAGCAAATTCTACGCACTACGTAGAACTACCGTAGGTGTATTGTAGGTACTTTATTGTGGTCTATGAAACTTGCCTTCTCCATACTCCATACATACTAAGTTTCCGCCAGATTCCCCTTTAACAGAGTGTGCAAACAACCGGTAAAGCCTGGGCCATGTACTTAGGGCACGGATTCCTCGTTTTTTCTTCAACAAACAAACGGGCAAATGCGAGGGCTTCATCTATGGCGGATGTGAAGGAAATGAGAACAATTTTTTGACACTCGGAGAATGCGAGAAATGGTGCGGTTGTTGAACCACACTATGTAGTCCAGCCTGATTCTGAGGCGAATTTCTGAGAAGAGAAGCTGTGTTCGCTATTCGCTATTGCTTATTATGAAGTGAAGGCGGATGAAAAGTTTGAAATATTGCGAAAGAGTTGAACAATAAAGCAACGCATCTATAAACTTTCTTTACATTTACAGACCACCTTTTGGACCGATTCAGATTCACATCTGAGACGTGCGCCGAGCGCATGAAAAGCAGCGACAACCATGGCCAAACTCAGCGTACGCCACTGTGAACCACAACCAACGAGCCATTTTGAATAATACGTCATGCCCTTTTTCCTTACCTTTTCTTTCCGAATTTCCACTCGGACTCGAAGTCGCGGGTTGAGGTCTTCTTGGACGTTGAGTAGTAGTCGGTCTTGGTTGTGGACGTCTGGCTAAAAAACAAGAGTACCCTTGACACCAGTCTGTACCGTACATTGGATACCAAAATGGAAAATGACGTAGTGTAAGTCAAATCACGCCTCGGACATCACACAGTCGTTTCCTTGAAGGTGTCACTTTTCGGTGTGCATCCTCTGTCTCCGGTTATCATTGAATTTAGAATAGAGTAAAACGCCCTAGGAATCCGAACCGGCGTTCAATTTCGGTGACAATATTCTTTCACTTTCCTTCAACGTCAGTAGGGGTTTCCTTGGCACGGCCTAAAAATTTCTCATGTCCAGTCAAAACGCAACGAAAAGTGGCACCTTGCCGTGGTGACTAGACTATACCGTAATCTTGCACCTATACCATACCCATGCCAATAATACAGTATTATAGGTATTTATTCATTATGGACTAGAACGTCTCTGGATCTGTACTTTACGTAACCAGGAATACGTACAAATTTGGCAAAGTACATACTTACTTGGTCGTATTCTTCCCAAAATAATGTTATATTCCTGGCGTAACGTACATACTCAATCAACTCATTAGACTTTCCTTACAGTATACCTGAATTTGCACAGGCGGCTTCACACTCGGCTCGACTTTCGAATCGGTTCGCGTTTCCTCCGCAGCCTCCGTACCAGAACTGCGCGCATCTTTTCTGCTCCGCGTCCCAGTGATACTTCTGCGTGTATCGGGCGCAGCGTCGGCCGCTACTCCTCGGAAGGCTGCACCTGGAATTGGCGCTGTTGCCTGAAAAGAAAAAGGAGAACACATAAAAAACTACCATGAATGACAGTGAAATGCTACACGTACAAATGCAGATGCAGGAAGCAAAAGTTACTGGAGGGTGGAAAGTCAAAAAAAAACACACATAACATAATAAGGTTTGCACTTGCTAGCTGTATGTACAGTACATACGTACATACTGTAGCTGTCGCCAAAATTGACTGTCATCAGATAAAAATGTCCGCCCCAAGCCAGCAATATTTGTGGCGGAAAGATGGGGACAAAGGTGCTGAAGCTGAATTTCTCCCGCAATTTTGTACGTAGGCACAGGCGTGCACGTATTGTACCGTACCACGTACATCATCATCCATTTATTGATATTTTTTATTACCGCTTGAAGCTGGAGCTGGAGGAGGCTGAGTTGTTGGTACAGCTGACGTTCTGGCCACTGGCCATCGAGTTGGCTGTGTGGTGACTCTTTGAGGTGCTGAAAAAAATAATACAAATTTCTACCTCAAACTCAAGGCAAATAAAGCCCATACACGAGTGTTGTATGTATGTATCATCGTAAGGCAACACTGTGTCCGTTATAATTTTATACAGTTCTATAGCTCTTACACATTAGCACTCCGTAATGTAGTGTGTACCTGGAGATGGTTGCCGATTTCTTGAACCACTGGACCCAGATGATGAGCCAGAGTTGGTTGCCGCATTGCCATTGAGAGCGTCCACGCAATTTCGGGATACTGTAACTCAAAAACTACCATCCATGATCCATTTTCAACTATTGGAACAGATAGCAAACTTTTTTGGTGAAGTTTTGGACCAAATTAATTTTCTCACATCTTTTGCACTTGTACTCATGTCGATCATTCACACCGTTGTTGTCGACGAAAGAAAATGCTTTCATCATGCAAATTTCTTGCGGATAATTGCATCGCCTGCCGCCGCAATTGTTCGAGTCACTCGACGCTTCATATTCAAAATCGGTTTGCCAAAAATCCTGACCTAAAAACACAGACAAGAAAGCGGAATAAACATTCCACACCAATTCCCTTCCAAAATTATTTTGAAGGGAGTTTTTTCATACAGCTATTGGCAGCTGGCTGTTTTAGCATCATGCCAAGCAGTTGATTCAATGGTGTCCTGGAGCTTACAGCTGCCATCGAAAGTTTGATGATCATGCAAGGTACGGTAAGAAATATCAACTTCATTTTTTTACTCTTATTAGCTGGTATTTTAGTATTTTTATTTATTTTTTATTTGGTAACAACTGCGCGTACGTAGGCAGACGCTAGACGGGTAGCTCTTATGCCAGCAGAAGTCCAAAATGTTTCCTCTTTTCTTGCCCGTCCACAAAGTTTGTCAAGTGTCCTTCAAAGTTTTTCTTTTGTGTTGCATCCCAAACAAAGGACGCAGTACTGTTCGTGCATTATGGGGTCATGACGTGTGCTGCAGGTTATGTTTTGTGCTTGTCACCTGTGTCCCATCATTGATCATCAGCAGAGAGCAACATAATTTTTTGCGAAAAACCGGAAAACATGTTCTTCCGTACAAAAGTAAATTATGGATGATGGCAAGTTTATGCTTGAACACGGGGCGAATAGGTGGGTGGTTTTGGTTTGGTTCGACGTCACATGGACAAAAGGTTTGTCTAACTTGAACTTGAGTCAAAGATCAAACATCAAAGCGCACAAGAAAATCGCAGGGACACGAAAACTTATCGAAATACATTGTTTGTTTTGTATATTTTATTTTGCTCTGGCTTCATAGCCCTTCTTGTGAAGATAGACCCATATATGGGTTCACCCAAAAAATCGTCAAATTCGCTGAAAAACTCGCCACCATATTCGAAAAATCGCCATCACTTCTTTTGGGAAATAACCGTCAAATTCGTGTCACAAATTTTGTAAAAATGAGCAGGCGATTTTTCCAAAACAGACCTCAAAACTAGATAACGATATGGTACCTGCAAAGGTGAGAAGTCGTCAGTTATTGATGACAAAAGTTTTTCGAAGATGACGATTTTTTTCGTCAAAATGATGACGATTTTCCAAAAATGATGGCGATTTTCCATCTTCACAAGAAGGGATAGGAGTGGATGTCTCAAGTCATCACATCACATCCACAGAACCACCTGATGTTCTATTGCATAGATATTGAATATCCATGCATGCCTGGTGCATTCACGTGACAATGTTTCACGCATCTTTGGTTGAAATTTTGTTTCTGCCGCTTTTCCTACATGCAGCTGAAGCTGTGTTGTGTGGCACATCTGGCATCAGTTGTTCAGGTGACTGGTGTTTGGCAGTATTTCGAGGGTCAGTTTCTCAGACAATTTGCCTGACCAACTATGGAAATGACATCACTGCTGGATGCACGAAAGACCCTTCCAGTGATCTCATCATCTGCCTCTGCAATGACGCCAACTACTGCGATGGCAAAATCAAGAATTCTCATGCCCCATCAGTTGCCAATGATGTCGAATGTTTCACTAGACATTTGAATGATAATCATGCTGCTCCAACTAATGTTGCCACATGCAATGGCTCATCCTGCTTTGTATGGAAGAAAGATGAAGAAGTGTGCACCTATGGAACCTGCACATCTATTTCCAGTGAATATATGGGATGTGAACTATCTCCAGTTCCACTGCTGACCACCGTATTCAAGTATTTTCCCATCGCCCCAGGGTTCAGCCTAACTCCAGCATGTTACAGCTTGCAGGCATACGAACCCAGAGGTGAAGTGCTGACCAGAGTTCACATGTGCTCCTGCAACACATCGCACTGCAATGGACAGCTGTTGCCATCGCAACCAACTGGAAAAGAGGGAGATTGTTCAAGCTCTAGCAGCTTTATCAGTTGCGTTCTCCAGTCGTGTGTAGATGCAAATTGTACACAGCTGCAAAACTGCACTGGCAACATGTGCACACTGCAGCTATTGCCGAATCACCTGACTGTGAAAGGGTGTCTGAACGTTTCCACAGGTCATTTCGCCCCCAAACATGTGGAAGTATCAACTCCTGACTTCCCCAGTGAAGACAAACTGAATGATGTGTACTACTGTGACCAAGATGGCTGCAACTACAACGTTCCAACAGCCAAGCACAGCATCACCAGTCACCATGAGACTTGCAAACCAAGTTTAGCGTCTGCGTTGCGTCAACATTTTGTCCACACTGTCTTTTGTTGCATGTTGTTCTGTCTGTGGTCAGTGTTGTTTCAAAGGCAATAAAGTGTACTGCGTTTCTTCATCATCTTGCAACTGTTTTCAACATGTCATCTTCAACCCAGTTGGGCCACATTATTCATCCATCAACAAGTTTCTTTCCCCCATAGATTTCTTTCTACTCCCTACCCACCCCTTCAGTCACTCGGCAGCTGCTGTTGGAACATTACCAGGGCTGAACCTCCGCGGGTCTAATGGCCGCTGGCAACGATCCAAATCCTAGCGCCAACCCACGCCGACCGCTCAGGCTCATGGCCCTTTGTCACTCTCCTTTCCGAAGCCCAAAAGGTCGTAATCCAGTAGTCGCCTAACCTCCCGCCCGAAAACCCACGCCAAAACCTGGCGCGTTTCCATACAAATTTGATCGCGCTCAGTACGCAAAATTGCTCCTGTTTTCTCGCTACTACTCTTCCCCTACTGAGCTCCTACTGTTAGGCGGTATTGACGCGTACTCTACTGCCTGCCTACTGCCTTCCCTTACGCTCCCCATACAAACGTCCCATAATAATCCAGTAGTCAACGTCAGTTCAGTTCAGTACCCAGCAGTGCGTATGTTCGTTCGTTCGTTCATTTTCGCTCGCCTGCCTACTAATATTTCTCTCCTCTTCTCTACTGCCTGCCTACTGTCTCGTGAACAATTTTCTAGGGTTTGCCTGGCCTAGGTTACTGCTGCTGCGTCAGTTCAGTAGTCGTTTTCAATCCGGGTTTTGCCATAGTAGCGAAGCGCCCTACACAATTTCCCCGTACATTTTAGTAGGGAAATGGGTACGCGCTGTGCGCTGTGCAAAGCCTCCCTTCACTACTGGATTTTCTTCGCTCTCGCTCGCTCGCTGCAAAACAACCCAGTCAGTCAGCGTCATTTTAGTAGGCCTTCAGTACTGAAGCCAGTACTGCGCCTGCGCCTATAATATCGAGCCAGCACTATACGCGCTACGGGTAGTGAGAGAAGAGAGCTCGTTTATTACGAGCGAAGCAAAGGGAGAGAGGCAGGCAGGCTGAGCTCTTTCTCTACTGAAAAGCGAAGCCCAGTCCTGGGTTGTTTGTCCATAGAAAATTTCCTCTCGCTCTAGTCGTTAGGGCTGGGCCTTATCTACTGAGCCCCGTACTGCGTTTTCTGCTCTCTCTCTCTCTCAATACGTGTTTTCGTACTGAGTTGTATTGCGGAGCTGTGTATGCGTGTACGAGCTCTCAATACGCCCTGCCCTACTACTGCCCTTGCCTCTCTCTCTTGCTTTGCTTTGCTTCTCTCTCTCGTCGAAAACAGCCTCAGTTCAGTTCAGTATCGAGGTTTGAGTTAGTAGCGAGCGAGTAGGGAGGAAAAGAGACGCACGAGAACCTCCTACAGAAATTCGAAAAGACGAAATCCAAGCCAAAAGCTCCGCTCTTTTCCCTTCAAGTTTCCTTGAGAAATTAGCTGCGGTACTTTTACGGATTGAAATTCTAAGCAAAAACTTTTGATTTTCCTTCTGAATAATCGATAAATTACCTGTTTCATTGATCGAAAATCGATTCCCGCTTCCCATCTTCTTCCTTTCCTTGCGCTCTTTTCTGACCTCGACAGATGCGCGGCGATTGGCGGGAAATTTTGAATTTGAATTTCGCTTCTTCGCCGCGTGTCTGTTTCGTTTCCGTTCGTTCGTCCGTCCGCTCGCTTCGTTTCCTTTTCAAGACTTCCACTCCAATCAATCGATATGCGAACAACGACGATCAATCAATAAATACTGATCGATACTTTTCTCTGTTGCAGGCTAACCTTTCGCGGCAAGTCTTTGCTACGTTCTCTCTCCTGATCTCCTGATCAAAGCATCTTTTTTCTCTTCACGAATCAAGCAAGTTCAAGAAGCATGGGTCGCCCCGCCAAGAGTCCCAAGAAGTCCCCGAAGAAGACGGTAAGTTGAACTTTTCTTTATCTTTTTCAAGTAGATACAGTAGCCGAGTCTATCCGATTAGCTATTCGTTTATCAATCACCATGCAGCTCATTTTCGTGTGGGTAGACTAGGTAGGTAGGCCTAACAGTTGGAGATTTGTTGTGAGGACTAAACTTAGCTGTAAGCCAAGAATAGGCAGAGCAGAACTGTGTAAGTTTCTGAGGAAACAATGAACTTTTGTACATGTAGTGTGTGTGGCTCGCTGTCGCTTATTTCTGAGAGGTTGCGCTAATTTGAGAGCCGATGATGAGCTAACTAACTTGAGCTGGGTGGGTGGCTGGATCTCTTGTTTTGCGTGAAATACCTACAAAAGCGATTGATTCCGTGCATTCCTTGAGATTTTCAAAACATACATAGGTAGACAGTACAATAGCCCATCCAGTGAGAGTTTTCTTCTTTTTGGGCCTTTGCCCGCGCTGCGCAGTTTACGGAGGCTAGCCCCCGAAAACAGCTCTCCGAACAGACGGTCGGCGTAGTAGGTGAGATGCGCTGGACTATGCTCGGCGGGTCCCTGGCTCGCTGTGCCTTTCTTCCATGCCTTTTCGTGCGTTTTACAGCACCGTGGGCACGCTTAGGGGAGCTTCATAAAGTACGTCACGCAGAAATTCATCCGTCGCCACCCCCCTCCCCCTACGTCACGCTTTCGTCACGTTTTTTTTTGGCCAAAAGAGTGACATAATCGTCACGCTAACGTCACATTCGCCGCACCCCCCCCCCCCCCCCTATTTCTGCGTGACGCACTTTATGAAGCTTCCCTTACCCTTACGGGTCAATATCGACCACTTATGCTATGCAATGCTGCCTCGCTCAGCTAATGCTTGTGTTACTGTTCCTTCTCCTGTTGCAGAAATCCTCTCCCAAGAAGGCGAAGCGCACGAAGAAGGACGCGAATGCGCCGAAGCGCGCGCTCTCCGCCTACATGATCTGGTTGGGCGAGAACCGCAGCAAGATCGCCAAGGCCGGCATGAGCGTCACCGACGTCGCCAAGGCCGCCGGAGAGCAGTGGCGCGGTTTGAAGGACAAATCCGTAAGTTTTCGGCTACTTGGTTAGATTAGATTGTCTTAGCGTCACTGGTCCATAGATGCAAAACGGAACCACCGAA
Organism: Epsilonema sp. ZAB3_2; assembly: GCA_030247985.1. Lineage (NCBI taxonomy): Eukaryota > Metazoa > Nematoda > Chromadorea > Desmodorida > Epsilonematidae > Epsilonema > Epsilonema sp. ZAB3_2. Next base: position 8,528 of record JASAMW010004764.1, read on the forward strand.
CTAATCTAATGGCTCGTTCACCAGACGTCCGTCCCGTCGACGGACGTTACGGACCGGAAGTCTGGTGAATGCGCCATAAGGCTTAGATCGGTGGTTCGGTTTTGCATCTATGGACCAGTTGCGCTAAGCAAATTATGGGTGATCATCTCGAGCTGACCCTCTCTCTGTATTACACTTATTTCAGTGCATTTTTGATGGAGAAGGGGGAAATGCACTGAAAAAGTAGTACAGAGAGGTTCGCTCGCGACCACTCATAATTCTTAGCGCAACTCGTCCATATACTTATTTTGGGTGGGAATTCGTATTCGCTTCTTGCGCTAAGAAAGGTGGACTCGAGCTCACCCGTCTGTTTTGGGCGGCGGGGATCCGATCACACTGGAAAACATGGGTCAGCTCGCGGCCACCCATGATTATTCTTAGCGCAACTAGCTAATATTCTGTCCAATGTTAGCCTACGGGGATTTCCGAAGTCGTGGACGGCTTTATGCGCAAAATAGCACACTGCTGCATGGATATGTCCCTGAAATTTGCGTAATAAAGCTATGTACGACTTAAGTGATCTCATTCTCCCAGTGAATCATCGATTTGATCTTTAGCAAACAAACCCGTAGTAGGGCGAAATTGGGTTGGGTTACGGTAGCTTTAGGGGTTGTTGATAAATGGGACGGGGAAAGTGTGAAATTCTCTGCACCTAGAAGCCGTTTGCGTTTTCGTTGCTAAGAGGGGCCAAAAGGCAATGGCTTGCTTGGGTCTAAAAGCATTTTTAAGACAATGTATGCGTGGGATTACGGTAGCTTGCTTTTCAAGCTTGCTGAACGTTGATTGGTTGAAATACAAGCACTCACAACGTTTATAGAACTATAACAACAAACTTTTGTTGGCTGGAAAGTTCACTGGGTTGTCCAGCGGAGAAACAGCACTCGAGCGAATATGACATTTTTGGCAACCTTCCAGCTAGCATACTACTGTACAGTAGGGTACACACTGGGGTAAAACCAGCATACTACTGTCCAGTAGGGTAAACTGGGGTAAAACCGGACAAGAAAATAGCTCCCTTGGCCCAGCTGGGTCAGGTATTCCTTATAGGGGTTTGCTTCTATGTTTCTCACATTTCTTCCGTCTGGCTTTACCCCACGATACCCTACAACCTGTCAGTATGGTATATTCACCGTTCTCTTTTGTTTTTTGCAGAAATGGGAAGCCGCCGCCCGTAAGGACAAGGAGCGATACACCAGGGAGATGAACTCCTACAAGAAGAAGAAATAAGCGCCCAAACTATCCGGCCCCGTTCTATGAAGAACCAACTTCAACTCGTATACTTACCATATACATACGGCCTGCTAATTGCAGATTTACATAAGTACTACAACAATTGGTTTAACGCGTCGCTGTAAACGTCAGGGATTTCATTCCTCCATTATTATTTAGTTTTGCTTTTGGTAATTATGTAAGAAGCTCGCGCTGTATTTAGGCGTCTATTACGTATGTAGCATTATTTTGTCGCTTTTGCAGTAGTATTTTATTGTCGTTTTGTGGCGCAGTGTTGTTTTTTGTAACTTCGTGAGTGAGTGAGTACGTACCTTCATGATGCATTATGGGTGTTCGTTTTTCGTTGGTCTCGTTTTCTTCTTGTTTACTGGACGAAAGTAGGCGGTATCTTTTCTGTAGGCGACCTACAAATGTACACGTACTGTCCTGTAAAATTTAGGTAGTGATACAATAATCCTTCCATCCAAAATTTACTGTAGCTCGACTTGTTAGCTGGTTTATCCATGCTTACTCAAGAATGCATTATCTGCGCAGGACGTACTCTGTTGTCAATGCTTATTTTGCCCCTTCGTATACTATGCTTATTTTACTTCTCACTGGCTTATGATTATTGGAAAATTAGCATCAGGAATCAATATTTGGTTGCAATCATCACATCCTTCTTGACTTGACCGCTGTAATTTTGGTTGGTTTTCCCACTAGTAAACGGTAAAATTTGTCGATCCCGTGGTATGGTGGTTGGTCGGTTGGTTGATTTGGTTTCGGCTGCAGTTGCAGTGTGTTGTTCCAGTTGTTCACTCACACGTTCTCGAAAAAGCAACGTGCCAAAGGAGACGGCTAGATTTGAACGTTCCGCTTGGCTTGGGTCGTTCCAAGAGAATGTCGTTGTTCACTGGAAGAGCGTTGCTTGCCAATAATCGATCGATAAATTGTCAGAAAAAGTGTGACATTGTGGTGGGTTGTTCAATGGATGCATGACAATTACATTTCAAGGAACCGATGCTTCCATCCTTGCGGTGCGATTTTCCTTCGTTCGTTGTTTTTGGAGCAGGCAGTTCGTTTTGTACGGACACGATGACAACCAAAACACGACGGAAACGAGAAGAAAACGACAAACGTTCAATTTGCTGTTATGTTTGTGGGTCATTGCTTGCACCAATCAATCAAATACTTTTCCAATGATTCAAGAAATCACTGCTGTATAGGCCGCCAAAATATGGTGGAGATGATTTCACTGCTTGAAAATGGAATGCTTGATTGTGAGCGATTAGTGCATCAGTTTGATTTCTTTTTGAGAAAAATGGCAATTCTATTCGTTGTTATGCCTGCTACTATTTTTTGCCTCCAAGTAAACTTGTGCTGTCAACCTATTTTCAAATAAACCTCTGTTGCTTGCTTCGGTTGCCGTTGTCAACATGCGACCGTTCTGCACTGATCGAAATCTGCAGAGTGACTTTCAACGTTTTTATAGAAGTCCGTGCTTTTTTTGGCGGGCAACGCCGAAAGAAAACAAAAGAAGAGGAAAACATATAAAACCAAGCCAAGCCAAGTCGAAATCAAGATCAAATCAGTAAAGAAAGCAAGAGAAAATTCTTCTGAAAACAGCTGGAAGACTTTCTACCCTGTTTGAACATCTTTTTCTTTCGAAAGAATCCGAAAATTTGATCATCATGAGGCCGGTAAGGACCTAGAAAATTTCCCTTGTTTTTCCTGTTTTTTGACTGTTTTATGCATGTTGAATATGGATTCAAACGGTGAAAAAGAGACGATTTGGTCGTAATTTGGGTGAAAACTAAGAAAACTGTCGTTTTTGCCTACTTCCTTAGTCGAAAATGCAGGAAAAACGCTAATTTCTATTTCACGCAATACGACGGACAATTAGTTTTGAATTATATAGTATACTTGGTTCAAAGAGAGAAACAAATCGATTGCTCAAGATAGGTGAAGTTTGAATATGCGTCGTTTTGTAGTTGTGACTTTTGTTTTTGTTCTCTCTTTGGATCAAACATAACGAATATTGGCCTTACACGATAGTACGGCTTGCTACGACACCCAAACCTGAAGTTATTTCTGAACATTTGCACTAATGCAACAAGTGGTCTATTCGCTTTCATTCTTCTGCTTTCTTTTTCAAAAATTATTCCACGAATACACAATATACTGTGGCGTACCGCGTTCCATATGACGATAGCCGGCCTCGAAAAGGGGGGAGAAAAATTGCACCAAACGGGAATCGAACCCACTACCCTCGGTCACAGCTGTGGACTTAGACACACCACCAGGTACCGATCCGGGGACAGATTGGCTAAACTCGCCTTACATTCCTTGAACTACTTTACTTTATGTACACTACTGGCCTCGGACGCTATTGCCATTGATTCGTACGTACTTACTCGGTACATTACAATACTCAAAAAAGACAACTGATTAGCTTGATAGAGTAAACAGGTGCCGCAGCACTCTGTACTATCGTATAAGGCCAATAATGCTGTGCGTACACAACATTCTCATGGCGCGTTCACCAGACGTCCGTAACGGACGTCCGTCCGTCAACCCATATGGGTTGACGGACGGACGGGCGGACGAACACTTATTATGGGTTGACGAACGGACGGACGGACGTTACGGACGTCTGGTGAATGCGCCACCATTAGGTTTAGGCGGTATTTCACCTCAGCCAATACCACAAACTTTGGCTTGGCAACCCTCACCCCCCCCCCCCCCCCCGATTATCTGCATTATTCGCAGTTCTCTTTTTACAGACCTCTGACAAGTCCTACAAGCCGGGAAGGGCCACGAAGGACCCGAACGCGCCGAAGCGTCCGCGCTCCGCCTACATGCTCTGGCTGAACGAGAACCGCCCGCGCATCGCCAAGCAGCAGAAGAAGGTCACCGAGGTTCTGCGACAGGCCGGCAAGGAGTGGAGAGAGATGGGACCTGGAGAGAAGAGCGTAAGCACACGGGCGGCTTGTTTATTTATTAACCTCCTCCGTAATCCCAGGCGCCCGCCTGTCCGTAGCCACCCGGCAAACCCCGTCTATGGACGGGGCAAACCCCGTCTGTCCTGTAAACGGGGTTTGTTTTTCCACCCCGTCTACGGACAGGGTTTGCCCCGTCTACGGACGGGGTTTGCCGGGTGGCTACGGACAGGCGGACACCTGGGATTACGAAGGGGGTTAAAGGGGGGATCTGGCGGGAATTTAGTACGGGAAGGGCAAATTTCATATTTTTCACTTTTGAGAGGCTCTAAACCTTCCCAGCTCGGCCACACTGGACGGTTCGAGTGGATACAGGCCGAATGCCCGGTGATCCCAGCAGCAGGAGCGCAGGTCAACACCCGTGCGTACCAACCCGTCGCAGACACAACAAAAGCCAAAGAAGGAACGCTGGTAGCGCCCTGAGCCCGATCTACCGGCACGGAAGAATGAATTTCCGGCCGGCGGGACGACGGGAGAAGAAGAACACTATTACAAGCAAATCAAGATAAATAAAGCGGAATTTACTTTTATTATAATTTGGATGTTATGTACATACACGTACAGCATGTACGTGTACGTACCTATGTACGTACTAGAACCTTGGTAGTAAACTGCTGAAACTTGAGCAAGACTTGGCGACACAACCACACACAAGCCTTATATTCCCAAAAGATGAGGCCGAAGCCGAAACCGATCAAAAAGGAATCAAATCATGCCCCCTCCGCCCTATGATGAAGCATAGACGCTTACAACACATACAACGGTAAAGACATGATAAAACAATCGGGCGGATTCGCCGCGACACAGCTGCGCATGGGAACGCCGTCATTCAAGTCCGAAAAGAAGGGTCTTCGCTCCGCCTCCTTGCTCGTGATTGGCCACCGCTAACTCAGAGAGAAGTGCGCTCGCCGCGAGCTGGAAACCAGTTCCTAGATGTAAGCGCCATCTGGTGGTGCAGAGTGGAGGCAGGCGCTCAACAGATTACAGTCTGCTGGATTCCCATTACTTCGCGCCTGCGGAGTGCTGATAGTTCTTGTAGCCTCGCCGACACGGGGGCAGTGCAGTGGGGCCGCTGTTGCAGTCCAGTTGAAATTGTCAATAAAGCTCAGTAGCTGTTGTAGATGTAGGTGCAGGTAAAGAAAAGGCGAACCGCTGGAAGTACTGTTGCAGATAAAGAAAGAGTTCTTGTAGAGATGGCTCAGAATATGAAGTGGTTGCAGGAGAATATGTGGGGCGGCCGCAGGCTGTACTATTGTTCATCAGGAATAAATAGTGAAGGCGATCCACCACTGCAAAAGGGGGTAAGGGGGCGCCGGAGCTGCGGGGAAGGGAACGGGACAATTCAGGATCCAGAGGGGAAAAAGGGGACAAGGGGGGAAGCGTGGGGCCGGGCGTTGAAAGGGATGTTCATCTTGGGACATCACAGCTCCGGTTGTGCCGACGAGGCGCAGGCGCTTCTTCTCCTTCCTTTCCTCCTCTTCTTCCCGTCTCCTTCCTCACTCGCGTAAATGCGGTGGCGACGCACGCATTGCAGTGTGGTTCTCCCGGCCAGCGGGGCACAGAAATTGGACGGCCTGCGGTGGATGTAGATAAATGAAGGTTGACTCCCGTCCTGGATCCGCGACGCATGTACATACATAATAATAAATAAATAAATTACAATCATGTATAATTATCTAAAAATAGAACTCTGATATATTTTCTATAAAATACAATCCTACTCTTAGCTTACAATTATACATACATAATGATGTACATACCTACATACGTACTGTACTTGGCGCGGAGGGAGCCACTACATACACACCTATTGTATACATAAATGACACCTACTCTAAGAAGCACATCAATTAGCTTGTGTGTGACGGCTTCATTATGTACAGCTAAAAATGGGCATGTCCCCAAGGGCATGGCCCCAACGGGAAAAACCACTAAGGGCGAGGCACAGTGTCTCCCGTGCAAAATCCCGTTGCCCCTCCATTGGTTTTTTATGCCATATGGAGCAGAAGACCGTCCAGCAGTTATACGTCCGGTTTCCCTGGATCACTGGATCAATCTCCTGGGCACCATTGGGTCCTAGGCGCCGTTTTTCTCTTTATCATGACACGCTACCTCACGGTAGTCGTGTGCATGCCTCTACTGCTTGATGCAGGAGGTCATTTATAACACGCTACCTTATGGCAGGCGTGTGCATTCCTCTACTGCTTTGGTGCAGGAGGTTGCTGATTGTTCCCGCCGGTGCCGGCTTGGGAACTGGCTCCAGTACCTGCAACATGACCAGTTGGAGGTGCTGTGGAGCTGCTAGCGCTGGGGTCTTTGCCTCCAGCTGCGGCAGTGGCGGCGGCTTCTTGCTGTAGCTGTTCTATTTCCAGCAAGCGCGCCTGCAATGCAGCCTTCTCCTGGGCCGGCGTCATGGCCTGTGGCTGCTGTTGCTGCTGCTGTGCAGCAGGATGCTGTCCCACTGAACTTGGTGGATAAGACAGTGGTTGAGCATATCTGCTTTGGGGGTAAACCCATAGACAGAAGTCGCTGCCACAAGTGGTGTCATCCAACCTGCAGCAGGGAGATGCGGAGGATGGTACTGCGTCGTCTGCCGGTCCATCTCCAGGGAGAAAGCGGTAGGCCTAAAAGGTCTCCTCCCACTACTCTCCTGCAGAGTCGCATCATCCGTTGAGGGATACGGCGACACTGGCGCTTAATGTCGCGAAGGAGCAAGCCCGCGCTGATAATCTTCTCCAAAATTCGCCGCAAATGAATGCTTTGAATCTACAACAAACACACACACATGTATACACGTAATGGCCATGCGTGCACAGTGTTATCCACTATAGCAGTGGGTATGTACTGTACATACGTACACTTAAAGTATACGCGTGTACATACAAGCGTGTACATGTGATAATGCTGTACATAGACAAGCATACACAATAGGTACATACTATATATGCATACATGATCCCATTATCGCATGCACTGCTGGTATGCACTGTTGGGTGCCTGTACATACTAGCACGCGCCATAATAAAAGGCACGTATGTACAAGTACGCCGTGTTTTGCAACGTACTCGCAACACGCAAAGAGAGCGCAGAGGGTGTACATGTAGGGTAAGGCCTATCTAGTACGGTAGCTCAAATTCCTCAGCGAGCGCAGAAGCATGAGCACAATAAATATCAGGCGAAGAAGGACTAGAGCGCAGATTAAACTTAGTCCTATTACTTCTATAAGCCGGATCTGACTCCGGTTGCTGTGATAGCTCAATTACAGGCTCACTATTCACAGGTGACTCCTCATCAAAGAGGTACGTAGTATTAGCCTCCTTGGAGAAAGTCGTTTTCTTGGATTTACTCCCTGACTTGAAATATTCATCAGGAATTTCTAATTTTGAAAAATCAGAAAAATCCGAAAAATTTTTATTGGGCCCCTTGCCAGTCTCACTTTCTCCCCTCTCCTCCTCCTCCCCGAGAGAAGCATCAGCGCCGGCTGATGAATGAGAGTCTTTGAGAATGGGCGCCGGTTCATCGGCTTTGCGTTTGAGCCTTGGGGCCGGTATAGGAGGATGAGTGGGCTGTTGCCCATCAATGGAAGGTAAAGGTAATGCATCTTTCTCCCCTCCCATGTATGATTGAGCGCCAGTGGCAGCTGGTGCTACTTTACTCAGTTTATCCCGATGTACTTTGTGCTTGAAAGACCACTTATCATGAGGTAAGCGAAAACGTACAACGGCGTTGGTGTCGGACAGACTTTGAATGACTGCCGGCCCTTTATAATTGGGGTAATTCTTGTGCTTTTTCATGCCCGGAGAATAAACCCAAACTTCGTCTCCCACATTAAGGGATAGCTCTTTAGCATGCTTATCACTAGCTGCTTTTTGTTTGGCTTTCTCTTTGGATGAATGAACAGCCATCGATTGCCAGATTGCTTCAAGATTCTTTCTCGTTTCAGTGACAGAATCAGTTGCATCCATGTCATATATGACACGTGCAGGTAAGCTATACGGACTTTCAGAAGGAAAGAAATTTTCTCTACCATGCATGGCAATGAATGGTTCATGGCCCGTCCGTGTGTGTAATTGTGAATTGTACCCCGTTACTAAAAACGGCAGACATTCATCCCAATTTTGGGCGCGCGTCTCACAACATTTAGCAATAAGATCAATAATTGTTCTATTATTGCGTTCACTTTGTCCATCACACTGTGGATGAAATGTAGTTGTGAATAATTGTGTAATTTTTAGTGCACTACACAAAAATGAATGCAGGGCAGACGTAAATTGGCTGCCTTGATCTGTGAGTACCTTTTTAGGTGTACCCCTGGTGATTACTGCATAAGCAAAAGCATACGCAGTTTCTTCTGCTGTTTGGTTTGGCATGGGTTCAGCCATCACAAAACCAGAACACATATCAGTAGCCACAAGTGCATACTTGTTGCCCCTATAGGTAAGTGGTAAGCTAACGATATCCATCGCCACCACATCCATTGGTTTGGCGGGAGCTTCAATTGATTTCAATTTAGGCTTATCCCTCCTACTGTGACCTTTTCTTATCCCACAGGTAAGACAAGAGTCGACAAATGTACTAACTTCCTGGCGTAATTGAGGCCAGTAGAAATATTTCTCTGCATGTCTTATCAATTTAGCTTTGCCTTGATGGCCGCCTATTGTAGTAATGTGTAGACCTTGCAGTAAAGCATCACGTTGGCTGCGTGGTACATACACACGCATGCTGTGAGCATCTGTCGTCTCAGAATAATATAATATATCATCAACGACATGGAATTTAGACGCCATGGCCACAATCCAAGTCTGTTGGTCTGGGTCTGTTGGCAGTTTATCTGACAAAAGAAAATCAATTATCATTTTAGCTTTGGGGTCATCCCGCTGTTCTGCCTGTATTGTGCGCATTATTATTTCAGGTGTCGGATTTGACTCAAGTTCAGAAGCGACAAACTGAGCACGGGCGATCGGTGTTGGAGGATCAAAAGCACGTGATAATGCGTCGGCGGCTAAGTTTCCTTTGCCTGGTCTATGCAATACTTGACGTATGCAGCAATAGTTCTGTAGAGCTATTTTATTTCGCTTGAGCCGATTATTAGGCAGCTCTTTGTTCGTACTGAGCCAAGCCCGTACATTTGTGGAGTCCGTATATATGTATGTGGGACAGCCATGAATAAATACTATGAACTTCCCGCAAGCCCATGTGGAAGCAAGCATTTCTAAATGAGAAGCTGGGTATGCATATTCTGCACCTCGCAAAGTACGACTAGCATATGCAATTGGATGCAATTCGTACCCTTCTCTTTCTAATTCTTTGGTTGGTCGAACTTTAAGACCATCTTCAGTAATGCTAAAGTGTGTAGGAAAGGGACCTTTCAGTTCCTCTTCTTTGCCTTCCTCATTGAGTACTGTAGGCACCACATCTTTAGGCTTATGTGCATCAGTATGTATATACTTTAATGCATGTAGTTCTTTTGGTTGAACCTCCTTTTTATCCTTCAGCCTATGACTAGGTATAGGAAAATATTGGGAGAGAGTTGCTCCCAAGCCAAGCAAAGAAGCATCTGTCTCGATTATGTATGGTTGCGTCGGGTCCGGTAATTGCAATACAGGAGCCGTTGTGAGTGCAATTTTCAGATTACAAAATGCATCTTCTTGCCTCTGGGTCCACACCGGCAATTGTTTAGGTGGGTTACCCTTCAATAGGTCATACAAAGGACCAGCAATGGCCGCAAAATCTTTGATAAACCTACGATAATAAGAGCCTAATCCCAAAAAGCCTTTGAGTTGAGTCAGAGTCTTTGGTTTAGGATAATCTTTGACTGCAGAAATTTTCTCTGGGTCGGGTTCCAACCCATCTGCACTGAGTACATGGCCTAAATATTTGACCTTTTTCCTCAGAAACTGGCACTTTTTAGGGTGCATTTTGAGACCCACTTTTTGTAAGCGCTCAACTAAATCCTTGAAGATGGCTACATGCTCTTCAAAAGTATTGGAAGCAAGAATCACATCATCGATGTAAATCCCACAACGTCCCGGACCCCATTTTAGGTCCATGCCCTCTAGCACTATATTCATCATACGACTAAAAGCGCTAGGGGCAGTGCATATGCCAAATGGCATGCGTAAAAACTCAAATTGACCTAAAGGACAGGTGAAGGCAGTTATATGCCTGGACCCAATCGCTACCTTAATTTGGTGATACCCGCTACGTAAATCAATAGTAGACAAGTATCTAGGTCGTATAGAACCAGCTCTATCTAGCAGAGTCTGAATGGTTGAAAGCGGATACTGTTCTTTGACTACATGCTTATTCAAAAGAGTATAGTCAATGCAACATCGTATTGCACCTGTATCCTTCTTCCTAACTATCACAATTGGCGCTGCATAGGGCGATTGCGAATGTTGGATTACTTTATTAGCTAACATTGCTTGTATATTAGCAGCTAGCTCATCCAGGTCCGAATAAGGGACTTTCCTGGGTTTTAATGCTATAGGTGGGGCACCGTCTGTCTTTATTTCAAACTCAAACCCCTTAGCTTCCCCCAATTCTGCTTCCTCAATGGCGAATTGGTCATGATGTTCGAGGAGTACATTCAGAAAGGTTTTCTTTTCCTCCTCCGTGCAGTTCCACTCATCAGCATGTAGTAGTTGCACTAATTGTTCCCTACGTTCTTGAGTCAACATACGTAATGCAGTGACCAGGAGCCCATGGGTCTCTACACTAGACATCGAGTCAAGAGGCACAGAAGCGTAATCGTTTCCATTCATAGGATACATATTACCTATGTGTGTACCATCAGGGACTGTAGGCTGCAAAAATGAAGTCGCATGCGCTACTAATGTGACGACTTTTGGTCGTTTTGTTTTCCACTCAACTACAGTGGCTTCTATGTCTATACCTACGGAGTCAACTAAGTCGCTGCGTGGTATGAATAGGTACCTAGTATTCTTAGGCATACGCCTGTTGTCCATCTCACTCAAAGATGATGACACATCAAACAAATTACCGTGCACATTCAATACACGATCAACAGGTATGTACGTCTCTCGCCCGGGCTCCTCCGACGAGAGAGTTACCGAAAAACCGGCAGATCTGTGGATAGATCTGTCTGTGCAGCCGTAGTCTGCTTGCCTGGTAATGTAGGGTATGACACCCTAGTATAATGCATGGCTGAGTTGGGCGGCGCACTCAGCTGTTCCCACTCCTGCAACTCAGTACCAGGCTGTCTGAATCCAGGTGGACGTAGCGAAGTGGGTTGGCGGAATAAATTCACGCCTTGGGGATCATGGAGTTCGAATCCCATAGCAATTAGGGCATTAGTACCCAGTAAGAAATCAATACCGTTCAAGGCCACCGGTATGATAACAAAGGGAACGTGGGTATGAACCCCGTTATTTGACGTACGTACAGGGAGCACTACTTCTTCCCTACTGTACTGTAAAGGAATCGTTCCCGCTACGCCTACGATTTGTTGCTCATAGGACATAGTACGATTCGCTAAATCTTCCAGTGACAAGCATCCTTCAGCAAGTAACTGTTGCAGCAGCTCCTGACTGAGAATGTTGATGCCTGCACCGGTATCTAGAATGGCATCACAGAGTTTACCTGCAAGCCACACGGCACGCACCACGGTGGGGCCTCGAACCCCGCATTTAGGACCAGGACCATAGCTTATGTCCATGGGTCCGTCCATGGTTGCCATAATCGCCTCACCCTTCCCTTGTGAAGGGGGACAATTGATCATGCAATGTCCCGATTTGAGATATCGGGTCTTGCGTTGGTACTCAAGGACTTGAGCCCGAGATACCACACTGGTGGGGGTAACGCCTGCATAGGTCGTATTTTCCCCTCCAGTCGTCACCATGCACTGCTGCAAGGCAGGCGATGATGGAGATGCTACAGCACACTCGGGCCTTACTCCCAGCACACCAGAGCCTCCCGGTGTAGGAGATAAGGGGGAGGGCTGCAACATATGCACAGTATTCTGTGCAGAAGTTACAGAGGTGAGGTGTTCTGACATTGAAGCAGATACCCACTCACCAGTACACGTACATACAGTGCATGCACATACATTGCACGTACTAGTACTTACCACATTACTACGTACATCATCATGCATATCGGACGCTTGCGCGCTCACATTTTGCACACTAGACGTAGTATGTACAATAGGCGAAGCGGCGTGCAACCCTACTGTGCTTTCCTCACTCTTATCCGAAGATAAGGAGTGCGACGCGTCCTGCGGAGTAGACGTCGTCGTGGATGCATGCACACTGTCGCACACACTAGCATTAGCAGCATGCACAGCAGTACCTACATTATCTAACTCAAAGATAATCTCGTCATGCATATTTCCTTCTTGAGCCACATGCAACGGCTCTCCTGTCATAGTACAGGCATCTACATACTGTACTGTTTGCGTGGCAACATCTACCTGTACCCTCCTGGGTTCGGACTGAACTGAGGCGCCGGTCTTGAGTGATGATGTTGCATGCACTGGCACTGTAGGCGAAGGAGTGAATAATCCATCTTCGGATCCACCAGTACATAATGCTTGTCCATTGGCAGCAGAATGAGCAGTAGAATAATGAGTAATGCCTCCTGTGGCAATGGCAGCAGTTGAATAAAATCCACTATTGAGGGCAGTAAAGCCTGGAGTAGAAGATGATGAGAGAGCGTCCGACTCCACGTTGCTCTCTGAAGCATGCACAACAGGGCGTGAATAAAAGTAGCCTAATCGCACCTGCTTCTTTTGGTCTTCCCGCCACTTGCGTACATTCGCTTTTAGCAAATCCGACGCCAAAGGGCAATCGGTCAACAAATGGTCGGTCTTACCACACTGCCAGCACTCTCGTGTGCCAGAGTTACGGTTAGGACTAGGAGAAGGCTGTCGCCCTCCGCTAGCTGTGGCCCTTATCGGACTCCTACTTGGTGCTCTCTGAGGAGACTTACTCGGTTTTCTGGCAAACTGCGCCTGTTTCGCATCAGTCTGCGTGGTGGTTCCACTCGCTTGTCCAGTCTTCTGTGCATACAACAGAGAAGCTCGACGCAAGGAGTTCAAAGAAGGGGATCGAGACCGGGAAAATCTAAATCCACCCGTATTCTCTTGCGATTTCTTCTGCTTTTCAGAAGCCTCCGCATCTTCCCATCTTTTCAGTACATTCAGCATATCCGTGATACCCTGAATGTTAGGATGATGTTTCCTCAAATCCTCTCGCCATCTGCTAGGGATCGAGTCCAAGAATTTGTGCGCAGCTAAGCGCTCTCTTGTCCAAATATTGGTGGACGGATAAGCCATAACCATGAGCGTTTCCACCTGTTCGGCGAACTCAGATATGTTACACTTATTCGGATTCCACTGCAAGTCGGAGATCATAGTAAGGGCTGAGGTAGTCCCTTCTTCTCCGCACATCCTTCGAACTAGAGTATCTTTTATTTGCTCATAATTCGGGACTGCTTGGTTGAAAAACTGGGATTCATAGAGCTTGAGCATAGGCCCCTCTAGAAACTTCCCCAGCTCGATGAGAACCATCTCTTCATCGACCTTATCCTCGTCGTTCCTGCATACATATCTCGAGTAGCATTGAAAACGGCGGAAGAACAAACATACACCCGGGTAAGACATTTTTGGGTCTTTCCATTTATCGGGCTTAGAGGGCAATGGCCTGCGCCATCCTCCTCCACGTGATCTGCGATGAGTATCTCTGTCCTCATCTGAATCAGACCCTTCCGGTGTTTCATCCCCACATGCATAACGTACGGGCTTGCGCATCTCTCTGGAGCGCCTATGTTCTCTACCGTCTCCTGAAGGCGGAGAACGTTTGGGAGGCTGATTGGGATCTTCCCCTCCTCCTCCTCCTGAATCAGGAGCCTGTGAAGGAGGTTTCCTACCCCCGCCCCCATTTCGACCTCCTATGTATTCCCCAGTATAGGGATTATACAGTGGGCGGCGGCCTACATAGTCGCTACCAGAAGGAGCAGGTGCATCAACTTGGTCCAGTTGCTCTTTGCTCACTTTTAACACACCCCGTTCCACATACTTACGTGGTGGATCCTGGGAGTCAGCAATAGGCGTCGAATGCATCCGTTCGCCATGACGGTTGATAGCATCCATCCTTGCTTGCATCCGTGCTTCCAACACCTCCTGTGGGTCAGGCCTGGGTGGAGACGGCTGTCGTTGCTTCTCCAACTCCGCAAATGGAGGAATAAACTGGCTCAAAATTGGGCGTCGATTGGGAATTGCGCTGGGCTTATTCTCCAATCCAGTTGCTGCAACAGAAGACAACGCACGATCAGTTTCATCACGGAACATACGTAGCGTAGTTTCATTATCCATTGAAGGACGAAACGTAGTCTTAGAGGCTTCACCATCAGAATGAAATAATGGTGGGATGATATTGGGATTACCTAGAGTCAAGGGCGCTCCCATTTGAGATTGAGGAAATCTCGTCTCTTTATATTCAGTGTACGGTACTGTAGTAGAAAGGGAATGATCATTCCTACGTACAGTCGTATCATGGTGGAAGGAATCGATTCCTCCTCCTTCATCTTCCTCTACTATTGGCGTAGGGGGATGCCTACGTTTCGGGGTTGGCTGTACCTTTTCAACTGTACGTCCGCGCAGTTGATGGTATCCTTTCCCCTCGTCCGGAAGCAGAAGCTCTTTTCGCTCCGTCTCTCCGTCGGTTTGCTGTAGTGTTGCCAACCTTTTCGCGGTTAGTGCTGCAGCGTCGCATTGTGTTGCAAAATCCTGCTCAAGATCAGCAACTCGGCTCACTAACGCCATCAAAGTTTCAGAACGCGTCAAAATAGGCGGTTCGGCATTTGTGGCCGACTTAGTTTTTTGTTTGAGCAATTTAAATGCTCGATTAGTCTGCTCATCCGACAAATGTTGCATGCAAGTTTTACATTGCGCAACGACACGATTCAAAAGATCGCTGGCTGGCGCCATTTTCGTCGGGTCAGTCACACAAGCAGAGAGAAGTTCATCTGCTTCTTCCACGATCGTCGAAAGTGAATCGACGTCGTCTTGCTGAAGGGGTAAAATCACACTTCCCTTCGGCGTGCGGCGGCCAGAGCTTTTAGGCGTACTGCCCACCGCAGAAGTACTACCGCCTGCCTCAGGGCTCAGCGATAGACTTGACATATCCAGCGTTCGCGCCTGCAAGGGCGCTAAGTACGCGATCATCTGTGGGGTGTAAGCCCCAACATCTGATTTGAACTTTTGGGGAGGATGGGTTTGACCCACATCACCACCCACAGTTTCAGCACTGTTGTCAGCCGGGGTTGAATCCGACTTCAGCCCTTCCGCCCTTCCGCTGGCTCGGCTATCCGTAGACATCTCGAACTTTTATTGGGCCTTTGACAGCGGTTGGCAAACGCACGTTAGGACACTCCACTTTTAAACCTTCCCAGCTTGGCCTCACTGGACGGTTCAAGTGGACACAGGCCAAATGCCCGGTGAGCCCAGCAGCAGGAGCGCAGGTCAACACCCGTGCGTACCAACCCGTCGCAGACACAACAAAAGCCAAAGATGGAACGCTGATAGCGCCCTGAGCCCGATCTACCGGTCCGGAGAAATGAATTTCCGGCCGGCGGGACGACGGGTGAAGAAGAAACTATTACAAACAAATCAAGATAAATAAGGCGATAATTACTGTTATTATAATTTGGATGTTATGTGCGCACACGTACGCATGTACGTGTACGCACCTATGTACGTACCGAAAACTTAGAAGTAAAACTGCTGAAACTTGAGCTGGCTTGCAACACAACCACACACAAGCCTCTTATTCCCAAAAGATCAGGCCGAAGCCGAAACGAATCAAATTGGGCTCAAATCATGCCCCCTCCGCCCTATGATGAAGCATAGACGCTTACAACACATGCAATGGTGAAGGCACGATAAGAAAATCGGGCGAAACCGCCGCGACACAGATGCGCATGGGAACGCCGTCATTCAAGTCCAAAAAGAAGGGTCTTCGCCCCGCCTCCTCGCTCGTGATTGGCCGCCGCCAACTCCAAGAGAAGTGCGCTCGCCGCGCGCTGGAAACCAGAACCAAGATGGAAGCGCCATCTGGTGGTGCATAGTGGAGGCAGGCGCTCGACAAAATTACACTCCTTTTACAGTGCGTGTTAGATTAGTGTCGGTGGGGGATCGTTGACATCGTTTGGTGTGGTCATCTGGGAGTGGAAAAACATGGGCCGTTTGAGGATAAACTGACGATTCAGCCGTTCATGCTTTTCCGCTTCCAGATGACCAAATGACGTCGACCAAATGACACATGCACTGGCAAAAGAGGGGTCAGCTCGGCATTGCCTTTCTAATTTTCGCAGCTCGAGCAAGGTTCCATAGCAAAACTTGACCAGACAGGCTAGATATGGGCAAGTATGGGGTACTTTGGGGGGAAACACCGGTCATGGGGTAAACTTGGCTGTTTTGTACTGAAAACCGTCATGGTTGGCCGAATTTACCCAGCCGGTATTACCATCCTGATTTACCCCATCATGCGCCCATAGTACCCCACTTGAGTTACGGATGCCTTTTACTTTTCAGATCGGCCTCAACCCTTCCAGTTTTAGTACGACCAGCGGAAACATCAAAGTTAGGAGTTCACCCAGGTTGCTCCCGTAGCACAGTAACGAAAAAATTCGTGGTGAATTCGTCGTCTCATGGTGAACTGAACTCGTGACTTTGATGTTTCTCGGCTGGTCATTCATTACTAAAGGGCTTACGGGCCTTTGTCAGTTCGTGCTGTACGATTTGCCTGTTACTTCTACTGCTCTTACAGAACAGATTAGGGTAGCATGGGGTAAACCGACCATCCGGCTATGGGAAAATTCGGGCCCCTAAGCTTCAGGGCTGCATATCTCAGCAACCAATGGACCGATTGAACCGAACATTACATCAATCGATTCCTTGAACTCTCCTCTTTCAGATGAGCTCTTTGTTCATCATTTGCCGAAATAGCAAGTTCATGGGAGCTGAGGTGGCCGGGTTTACCCCATAGTACCCTAAATCTGACTTCCCGACGCTGATAGACCCGGCCTTTAACCCCATGGTAGGCTTTACCTCCAAAAACCTTGCCCCCTAAATTTACTGATCATACTTTTTTATTGCAGAAATGGGAAGGGGCAGCCAAGGTGGACAAGGAGCGTTACGACCGCGAGATGGCCGCCTACCGCAGAAAGTAGAAGCAGCCCCAAGAAACCAAGAGAAAAAAACGCGAAAGGAAAACAGGATTAGAAGGAGCACCTCTCCCCCGCTTGTGTATAGTACCAGTGTTAACGGTTTTCTAAGTATTGTACTGTATTGTATTGACTACTTGTATCTCTTTAGCACGTACGGTAGGTTGCTTTTGGATGTTGTGCTCTGTCTTTGAATGGTAGAGTTGCGCCGTATGGTGGGGTATGACGGGATAATTTGGGCTGGGTAACTTGCTTGTCCTGCCTCAAACTTCCCCGAGTTTCCCTATCCTGCGCCGATCTGCTAACTGTCAATGAGTGAGGCAAAACCTGCAACTTTGTGTTGACCGATATTCACCAATTGCGATAAAAATTATGGGTGGTTGCGAGTAGTTGACCCCTCTTGCATAGTGTGCGTTTTTAGATCGGTGTAGGCGTGTTGGTCGACATCAAACAGCCAACATTTTGACGACCCCGTCGACACCGATCTAAAAACGCGAAAAAAAGAGGAGTCAACTTCGCGACCATCCAGAAATTTTAGCGCAATTGGTGGATACGCATTCACTACATGCATCACACGTTCGTTTTCTTACTACGCGGGGCACTGAAAAAGTATGCGTTGAGGTTGAATTCAGTACGAGTAAACAATTGCAGTTTACGTATGGTCTGTTTATTATTGGTGAAGTTCTTTCTTAGGTGCGGTACGTGTAAGTAAATGGTTGGTTTTTACGTATTTCGGCGTTGTCTAAGTTGTGTGTATGAAGGCTGCTTGATCATCACAAGAATGATTATTTGCTATCCTAGCTGGTAGGTAACTTGAGGAACAATGCTGCATTATTATTGTAGAAGGGTTGGTACCTAATTATCGATGTTCTTTCTTTGAATGACTGCAGTAAAGTAAAAGTTTGACGATGAAAATCTGATAAGTGTTTGTTGCGTTGAATATCATCGGGAATTTACCGTTATTTTCCCCGTTCATGCGTTTATTTTATTCTTTCTTTCACTTTTGTATGAGACGCCGGAATAACCGACCGTACCGCACGGTGAAAAGGTCGAAATGGCTCAGCCGGAACTTTGTTTATTTTAGTAGTCCATGCTCTGGCTGCGGTTTCCATACTTTACGGAACGGTCCGTAAATGTATGGAAGTCCATGAGAAATCAGCTGACTGCGTCTCGTGGTTTCGACATTCATCGATTTTCTGCCTTTGTCTGGGTTTCGCTTTGAGTCAACCGGGATGTGAGGCCTAAATTTCTCGGAATCTGGAGGGAATCTTCGAAGAAACGGTAAGAAAATGCAATGAAATCATGCGTGCACACGTTTTCAAGGGTATTGGCAAGTTTTCATTGATTTTTTTGCAGATTG
>JASAMW010004768.1:0-10523 GCA_030247985.1 Epsilonema sp. ZAB3_2
TCTCACGCAGTACAAAAGCTAAACTCAGCCTATCTGCTTGACTGATCAAGGATTCACCACTGATTGTCACCAACAGAAGCTTCCCCACAGAATCTTCTCGCCACATCTTCCCACAATCTTCTCACAGAAGCCATGATTCAATCGTTAGAATTGTATTTCAAATCAATAACAAAGAACAATAAAACCAAGCACCGCCGTCTTCCGTTGAGCACAAATCAAAGAACACACATACATAATCACGGAGCAGCCAAGAACACGTTTTCATCCAAGATGGCTGCTCTCTACTGACACTCAAGTTATTGTCTCAATATGCTAATGAGGTCACTCGCGCGCGCCTTTGAACTGTTGACCTATGTTTACTGCATACATATTACCGCATAATACCATATACCTTACACTACATGCGAATGCACATGCGAGAAAGAATAAACATACATACAATACATATGCACATACTTATTCATAAACGCTGCATGGATCAGGCATACAGAAGCAGGCGAGAGGCAACAAAGGTCATTGAAGAGTTTTGTTTGCCATGATTGGGAATGGGCAAAAGTATGCCCACACCAGTCAGACAGCAGCAGATTGTGCGAGAGGCTGTCAACTCGAAGGGGTAGCAAGTTTCGGCAGCGATTGGTGGTTGGAACCTTCTGGTTTCTGCGCCGTCAACCCCATAAGCATCTGCAGGCTAGTGAGCCTCTCGCTCACTTCCTTCGTGCTCCTTAGGAGCACTTCTCCACTGGTTACAGTACATTAGCATTGCGTCTAAACACTATGTACACTGTACACACACATACATACGAAAGTGAAAATAAGATCAGGGAAAGGATCACCACGACAATGTAGTGCGCAATTATTATTACTATTATTATATTACTATATGCGGATGACGTAACGTCGCAGACGCACATTTTTTACGCCGAGCTTCGATCGTTACGTAATTCAAATTGCAGTACAGTATCTATGTAATCTCGTGCAATATTGGTTCAGTTGTTCTTGATCAGTACAATAAAATAAAGTGCAACGAAGAGCAGCAAGAAATATAAGATAAGATACAGTCGTGGCAAAAAATAAGTTTGTCGCCTTCGAGCTTGTGTCGGGAAAAATTCAAAGTATTCTAGTTAGCCTCAGGTCCTGCTCTGTCAACGCCAGCGAAGCAACGAAATGAAATTTCGCCGCTGATAAGACCCGCCGTACGTACGCTTCTTCCTGTTAAGGCGTAAGCAAGGCGGTCATGCCATGTGCTTTGTGCCGGCGCTGGCACTATTCGCATGATCATACAGATTACGATGTAGCTCGAAAAAGTACGTAGTACATACATACGATGTACAATGCTATTTTGAATTGCTCTGGAGTCAGGACGTGAAGAAGGCTTTTGATTTTATGGACACGAAAATACAGGGTGTCCCATTTGGATATATCATGTCGTTTGGAGTTATAACTTGGAAATCAATGGAGTTAAGAAGCTGAAAATTTTCCTGCAGATACCCAAGAATATGCATAACCTCGTGTAAAAATTTCGTCCCAAAACTCCAATCTGAACATAAGATATTGGTAGCTCAAGTTTCGACCACGAAAATCACAAGTTTTTGGATCGCAAGCCTGGAGTTCAGACGAATTCTTGTGGGATTTTCATTAAAGCGCTAATCAAAAACATCAATATTATTTTCCAGTTGCTTCAGTTTACTAGAGTATAGCTTATTTCTGAAGAAAATCCAACAGGAAAAGTCAAGGATTCAGATAAGGCAGGCGAGCATGAGGTCAGGCTACTGGTGGTTTGGTTTTTTCTCTGAGACAAGGTGTGAAGTGAACCGATATTATGCATATGTGGCTAGCAATGAATGAAGAAAGGAGCAGCCCTTTGCATTGTTGTCTCCTTTGGAATCTCATGTTGCCATTTTCAACAGTTTCAACATAATTCACCAGCGTTGTGATGAAAATCCCACCAGAATTCGTCTGAACACCAGGCTTGCGATTCAAAAACTTGTGATTTTCGTGGTCGAAACTTGAGCTACCAATATCTTATGAATTTCGTCGCGAACAAACACCGAACTAGCAGCGAACTGGCACCGAACTTGTACCGAACTGGCAGCGAACTAAATTGTTTTAGGAAAATGCGGGAAGCATGGACATTTCAATCAAAAATTGATTCCTAAACAACACAACGCATTAAGTGTCTTTTGGGTGAATCGAATTGTGTCTGAATTGAGCGAATCAAATCTTCATGCATTGCGAAAATTAGAAACATCAATAAAAACTGTCCATGTTTGTTGAATATTTTAGTTCGGTACAACTTCGGTAAAAGTTCGCTACAAGTTCGCGAACAGACACCGAACAAGTACCGAACTAAAATCCTCCTAGTAAAGTTACGTACACATACGAACACGAATTATTGCTTCTGCTACGTATTGTACTATACAGCAATACACACCTGCTGAACACCCGTCTCAGCCAATAGTTAGTAGCCTGATAATGGATAATGGTTATCGCATACATACTACTTATCATTACTTCGACCTCATCCCATCAATATATACTGAGAGAAAGAACACGCCATGTCTTAGCTAATTGCTTCTGAAAAAAGCTTTTAAGGGAACAAATTTTTCCTCCGGCAGCACTTGGAAGCCCGAAGGAACAAGCTCGGTTGAGACCTGAAATAGCTCTCAGCTGTTCTCACAGGAATTCAAAAGCACAGGACATGCCTTACGTGAATGTATACCTACCTTCATTACATACACCTACGTGCATATTTTTGCAGTGAAAATACTATTCTATTCTTCTCTTTCGTTTATTTACATACTAAAAATTAGTGAATGGTGGCTTTGCCAGGTCACATCGAATCTGGCACAAAGTCGTTGGGTCTACCTAGTACACTGCAAATTAGGAAAAATATGACCTGGAAAAGCACGTTAGAAAGCAACATTAACATTGTTGTTGTATGTAGCAGTCACTTGTACTTATGTACGTACATACATACGTGTACGTACGTACGTACAGCATAGTACTTTTATTGCCATATCATTTATGTTAGTACAGACTCAGGAAACAAGGCAGTCAATTTCCTCTACCACTCAATTTACGATCAACATTCGAGCAGTCATGAATTCGTCCGACCGTGTAGTTCCTTCGCTTCGCTTCTGCTTCATCCCTGCAGACTTCTCCAGTGTCCCCGATTTTCTCCTTTCTTTTCCGCCAGCTTTCTTTTTGTTTTTCCCGCCCTTTTTCTCCGTCGCCAACTTCTGGGTCTTCATCGTAGCATGCTGCGACGCATTCAAAGCTGCCTCCCGCTGTCTTCCCTTCTCTTGTGTCGTTTCTTTGGTCGGCGTTGTTGTCGTGGTATCGCGTTCCTCTAAGGCTCCGAAAACGTCACCGGAAAAGATGTCGCGCATCGTACAGTACTGCGGATCATTCGGACTCTTGCGCTGCGGCGCTTTTTGCGTCTTATTCGTCATGGGTCCCGCCGGCTCAACTGCCTTTTTGTTGCTGCCCTCTTTCCGTTTATCCACTCCTGGTTCTGACGATCTTGGTGCATTCGACTTCGCAGGCGGCGTTTGATCTGGTTTTCCGCCTAAAAATATGGTCTGTTTTTATCAGGTTCTCATAGAAATTCAATGCGAAAACGGCCGGTATATTGCTGACCTTTTAGCCCCAAATTTTAGTCACCAACAACTAGGGGCGGGCGGCATTTTTGCACTGATTTTGATGAAAATCAATCCGGTATAAACAAAAGTATTATTTTTCTTCATGATTTTCTACTCCATAAATTTTGGTCTGGGCATACCCCTGCTAAGAGAGATAGTGTTGGTACATTTCAAGCACTTCATAGGTACAATATCTTACCGTTGCCTTTCTTGTTCATCTCCAATCCCGATGTTGACAATGGAGGTCCGGACGTAACCTGGGTGAGATCCATGTTGAGCCTGATCCTGGCTTCGTTGTCCTTGGCACTACTCTTCCTCGTCGCCGGCACACTCTTGTTCTTCTTCTTGCACATGCTTCCTCTGTTAGTATGTAGACTCCCGTACACCAGCGTTGTTAGTAGGAGGGAAAAGCGAACCGACCGTTCTCGCCGTGAAGAAAAAGAAAAATGCTAAAAGCTTCATGCTCTCACGCGGAGATGTCCATAAACTTCATCATGGGGAGGAGGGTTAAGAAAGGTTTTATGGTGGTGGTGTATGAGGCACCCTGTAACTCTTGTTTCCACTGTGCCAGGTTGCCTATTAAAATTAAATTTTAATTTTAATATGACATAATATACTATTAACCAATACTGAATATGCCTGCCAACTCCATTCATTGGTGATCACGCGTGAGCACGAAAAAAAGAAGCTCCATTACTGAAGGTGATCACGCGTGAGCACTTCGGTCGACTTTTATGAGCTCAGGTGCTCATAAGTGCTCACGCGTGATCACCTTCAGTACTGGAGCTTCTTTTTTTCGTGCTCAGGCGTGATCACCAATGAATGGAGGGGATACGGTCACTTGGTTGCCGGTCACTTCGTTGCGGTCACTTCGTTGCGGCGGTGATCACTTCGTTGCGAGAACTTTCGTTGCGGTCACTTTGTTGCGGTGTTTTTCGTTGCGGACATTTCGTTGCGGCCGTCCTCTGGTCATTTCGTTGCGAGTACTTTCGTTGCCGTTCATTTCGTTGCAGGCTAAGGCTTAGGCTTAGGCTTAGGTAAATCTCGCAACGAAATGACCAGCAACGAAAGTTCTCGCAACCAAATGACCAGAGGACGGCCGCAACGAAATGTCCGCAACGAAAAAAACCGCAACGAAGTGACCGCAACGAAAGTTCTCGCAACGAAGTGACCGCGGCAACGAAAGGTCCGCAACGAAATGTCCGCAACGAAAAAAACCGCAACGAAGTGACCGCGAACCGAATGGAGTTGGCAGGCATATTCAGTATCGGTTAAGGCTGTCATTTTAATTTTAATATAATATCATATCCCATAAACCGGGATTGGACGCAATATTGCGTCCAGCCGGAATAAAATTCCGGAGGTAGATGTGTGTTTTTTCCGGAGGGGGGTGCCCCGGAAAAAACACACATCTATGCTCCGGAGTCCGGAGGTAGATGTGAAAAAAAGTGGTCAAAAACTTCCGGAAAATTATTTGCGCGTTCCGGTTGAATTAGCGCACTCCGGTAGAAGCAACACATCCGGAGTTTAGGGGACACCGGATAAGTTTCAAACGCAGGCTAAAAGAAATCTGATGTAACAGTGGAATATATTCCTCCATGCACTGCTCCGTTGTCGACGGAATAATTTCAGGTTGTTCTCGATTTCTATATTATGTTAACCAGCAAAATCGCCGGACAAAGTCCCGAAGGACATGTTCCAATCTCTTCTGAATGCTCTATTCCGGTAAGTGTATAATTTCAAATTTGCGCGGGAAAATTTACCGTAATGCCACTTATGACAAATTGTGGACCATTTCATTTGCGACGTGAAAGAAACGAAAATCGCGGCAACGCAAACGAATTTTCAGTGCTTGTCATTAGCTAATGAGAAGAAGCTGTGTGAGAAAAGTGTAATTTAGTGGCAATTTTGAGGAAAGAAGCTTGGAGGAAGCAAACGGAAGTTTTGAAATTGGAAAAGGGTATGAAATTGCTTTATTTATGTTACTTTTTGTTTGCTGAATCAAGTGTTGAATGACTTTGTATGTATCATTGAAAGCTTGTTGTTTTTGAGCTTCTGCTTGTTGATTTGGTGAAGCTGACTTATCAGTAGGAGGTAGAGTGGCATGCTGTAATGTAGAAGCGTAATAATTGCACCAAATTGACAAGATTTCTGACAAATCATTCAACAAAACGTCAGCTGAGATAACTGATGTTTCACGTGGGGCCTATTTTGCTTTTCATAAACACCTGCTTTATACCACAGTTAGTGAATATATTTTTGCAAGACCACTACATCTATTGGTTGGTGGTCAAATCCCGATTTGTATTTTCGTTTTTTTAGTTTACTATTCATTTGCATCGTGATCAGCTTTTCAAGAGTGCTTATTCCTGTTCACTGACTGTGGCTTATGCCTGGAAGTAAGAGCATACTTCCGCTTCAACATTTTGAAAGCAGAAGCTGCTAATTGTATGTTTCTGTAACCAATTATCATGCATAGTTTCCATGTTTTTCTTCCAGGACATGTTTGATGCCCGTGCTACCGTGTTTTTGCGTGATTTTCGAAAATTTTTTTTTATACCAAAATTTGCAAATCGTGTACCCTAAGTGTACCACCCCTTTCAGTATTCGCATTCATTTCAGGAATAGATCCCTTTTCTATTGTACTTTTCATAATAGGAGTAGTTCCGGTAGTTTAATACTTTGTTCAGTATAGTAATAGTTCCATTAGTAACAGTTACCTTATTTCGCAGGATTTTTCGGCAGTGGTCACCTGTCTGTCTACGAACAGGAGGAGATCCACCTGACTCCACCTGACAAACGACGCATCATCTACAAACTGCCAATCGAGACTCTTCGTACTTTGTCCGGTTGGCCACAGGTATACTCTGCTCGCTTCCAGAGAGCGATCACTCAGCATCTGCAAATGGAGGAGATGAAGAATCGAGTCGCGACACCTCCGAAAGGTGCTGCCTCTACCAGCTCGGCTTCTGCACCAGCCGGACAGGTTCCTAAGGGCTTCTTCTTCGGACCCCAGACCCTGACCTCGAGCAGCCTCTCCCCGAAGGAGGTGAACAAAATCATGCAGCATCCCAAAACGCGCGGAGTGATCAGCAAAGTCCTGCAGGTTCGTGTCGGTGTTTTACTCCTTGTAAATTCCAGTGTTTATACTGAGTTCAACATTCTTTAAAATTCTTTTGCAGTCCCCGGAAATACTCGGGAAGGTCCCTGCGGAGCGCAGCCCTATTCAGCATGCCACGGCCATCGTCAGGGATGTGATCTCTACGCATGGCAACAGAACGAGATTGCTGGAGCACCTCAGTGCAGGCTCGTCATCCAGTAAAGTGGCCTCTTCCACCCTCATAGGCAGCAGCGGCCGCGACGCGAACGAAGAAGAAGAAGCGGAGGGAGTAGGGAAGGGTGACGCAGACGCACTGATCGGCGGTGGTGGTTCTGGCGTGGCTGTGTCTGAGGAACAGAACTCTAAGGAACCGGAGGCAGTCTCGGTCACCTCGAGTCATCCGCAGGAGGAGGCGACGCCCAACACCGAGGCGACGCGCAACACCGAGACGACAGAGGAGGACGTGTTGGGTGACGCCAATTTCACTTCCAGAACAAATCCGGAGCCGCAGCAGGGGCAGCAGCCGGAGCAGCTGACAGACGATGTGAACCCGGCTGAGAGGCAGGTAAGGACAATCTTATATTCCTTACTTATTTTCCCTTCCATGGTAATGCAGGAGGATTGATTCCGGAGGTTGACGGTCTGCCGGAATGCAACATGATCCAATCGAACAGTTGCAGTAGTACGCAACTGTTACTTTTCCTGTATTTTACGCAGAACCCTTCCCTCTCATTCCGATCTATTCCGGAAATGAATTCTGGAGAGTTGCGGGATGTAATCCCAAAGGGGTTATAGTTATAAGACTGTTCATATCACCAAATCTGTTCCTTTTGCCCCTAGCGTGTGACGCGGAAGCAGGCCGAACGAGATCGAGATCGGTCAGTCCATCCTTGGGAGGAGTCTGAGTATGGACCTGATCTCGGCTTTCCGCAGAAACCAGTCGCGGACGTCTCCACGTTCGATCCGACACAGGAGTCGCATTTGGGGAAGACGCGGTTCAAGCTGTACGAGCGGGCGGAGTTCTGCGACATGGTGATGGGTCTGTGGATGACCTGTACCATTCGGGACGTAAAGCAATGGACTTTTTTCTTTCATTGTTAGAATAATGCCATCGTACATTTGCATCAACGATTTTGAAACTGTTTCTTCTTTTCCTACAGAATCGCCTCAGTCCGGCTCATCTCGTGAAGGAACAGCAGCGTCGGGCGCAACAGCTTGCGAGACGTCAGGAGGAGGCGATGATGCGATGGTTCGGTGTGATGTGCAGGGCGTGGTACGACATCGTCGACGAGTCCACGGAACATGCGGCGGAGGACTGGCAGCCACAGGTATGGAAACAACTGAATTAGACATGCAAGGGAATGCATTCTGGCAAGTTTCTTCCACTGGCAAATGTTCAGGAATGCCAATCTACCTCCGGACTCCGGAGCATGGGTAGTAGTAAATTTCCGCTAGTTTCTAACTAGCTGGAAAACCGAATGCACCCAAAGAGTACATAGGAGTAGCACCACAGCATATAGTTAGAACACTGAGAAATCATTCCGGAGTATTCAACGCCAATGCACTTTCTCATTGCATTGCGCAGTGTAGTATACCTAGATAACACGCAAGCTGGATTTTTGGGCATTTTAGGCCGTAGTAGTGTGCATTTGTGGTAGATTGCAAATAAAAATTCCAGAATTTTCCTACAAATTCTTCCACATATACTTTTTCATTCCGGAGCATAGAACTGTTTCTTTGCGGGTTATTCCTCTGAAGGAAAAGCGTTTACCTTCCGGATATGTTCCAAAGGTGTAGTTTTGCTTAAGCATAGATTAATTCCTTATGTTAATTCCTGATGTTGCTGCTAAACATACATATCTGTTGCTTTTTTTCAGTATTTGTTCCAACCGCTCACAGAGAAGGATTGGCCGCCTCCGCTCCCCAAGAATCCCACCCCTCATCAGCAGGAGAAGTACGATCGCGACGACAGAAAGTGGAAGTTTTTGAGCCAGCTGAACGTAAGCAATGTTATGGCATAATTCCCTAATCAACTCATTGGAGTGGTTTCCTTTCTTTATGCCACTTTCCGTATAACGAAGTTTTCAGTTGAAGGATGAGCAGTACATGGTGACCTTCGGGACGGAAGTGCTCATGGTGGAGGTGAACCGTCCGCAGCTCTGCGTGATGCGCGTGCTCCACCGCACCCTCGGCCGCATCTACGTTCACTACCGACAGTTGACGGGCTGGATCGCAGTGGGAAAGTCGAAGCCTGAGGTGTTGGCGGATCTCCCGAAGAGACTCGTTTTTCGTCGTGGATTCGACTTGTGTACCAGTCCGGTCACTGACCTCGTGGAAAAGCTGGGAAGTAAGTCCATACGAGTTGCTGCAGAAGCGTGATAACAACGGCAATAAAAACCGCGATATTCCGGTTTTTGTTTTCTTTCAGCCAACGTCCTGGGTGGCATTCCGCCGGGCTTCAGCAAGTTGACACCGTCTCAACGTTCGATCGCCGTCAGAGGACAGAGGAAGAAGAGCGCAGCTCCACCCGGTATGGTTAGTAGGAGTGGGTCATTTTATGAGGGAAGTAACTTTTAGAATAATTCCGGAACTTTCAGTAATTCCGTTTTTTCCTGTAGTGGTAGGTATGTTGTTTCTACTTTGTAATTAAGGGAACATGTTAGGGGATAAGGTCGGAATTGCTAGAGCATTATCTTTCTGCATTCCGTCTGTATAGGTAGCGGCGGCGGTGTGAAGAGGAAGTCGAAGGAGAAGCAGCAGGTTGGTGAGCCCCCGGGGAAGAAAAATCGCCCGGACACGGAAGGGTACAAGGCCGTTTCTGGTGGGTTGGAGCGCGGCGAGGGGCTACGCACTGCCGGAGGAGGCAAAGGTGGCAAGAGGAAAGAACGAAGAGGACGCAACGAGTCCAGTTCGAACTCCGACTCGCTGAACAGCTCAACGGACTTGGCCGCAGTGGAGCCTGATGACCGTAAGAGAATCTTACATTAAAAAAGGAATACATTCTTAACCCTACTACCACCACCGGAGTTAGTCCTTAACATTTCTTCTACTTCAGCCTCGGTCGCGGCTGCAGCGGCTGCTGGTGGCCTCGAGGCGGGAACGACTGCTGACATCGACCAACTCATCATGAACGACCTGCTGACCGTGGACCAAGAGGAAGAGCTGGAGGACGAGCGCGGACGCAGCCATAAGCGGACCTTCGAAAAGGTTTTTTTTTTGGGTTTTCCATACGTCCTTGCTTCGGCAAACAACTTCTGTTTGGAAAACTGTATTCCCCGGAATTAATCCCTACTTTTGCCTTTCAAGAAGACCAAAGCTGAGGTTACCGCCGACAGAGCGAAACAGGCGCAGATGGTCCAGCAGGCGGTTAAGCCGGGGTCCTCTTCGATTGTACCGGATGGCTCTGCGACCTTCAGGCACAGTGCGAAGGCCCAGGCTGCAGCCGATTCGCAGAACTTCCATGCCTTCATGGCGGCTCAAAGTGCGAGGGACAAGAAGGATGCGGACTGGCAGCAGGTGCGATAGATTTCCAAATCCACTTCCCCTTACAAAGTATGTCATTTTAACTGCATTTTACTACGTAATGGTTGATTTGCAGCACATTCAAGGCTTGCTGGAGAAACAGACGCACAGCATCGACGCTTTCGTGTCCGCTGCCAGAAGTATGCTTTCGGCCAATACTTCTGCTGCCCAAGGACCTATTCTGCAGCATGGAGCAGGAGTCACTACGGATTTGTCCGTGGCTGGAACTACTCCGTCCTCCTTGAAGGAAATCAGAGGTA
>JASAMW010004771.1:0-19187 GCA_030247985.1 Epsilonema sp. ZAB3_2
TGTCTCTTGAATTGTTCAGAAAAACTAATGAGTTTGTGCAATCGTAATTACTTGCTGATAGATTGACTGTCATTATATCGCGTGCTGTTGTACGTACACATGCCACTAGAGAGGGTGGTTGTGTGTACCTCCGGCGTAGTTGATGTCTCAATGGTGGAGCAGACGGTATCGCATGGCACAAGGGGGCTGAGATAAGGGTAGAAAGTCCCTGGGTCCTTGCCAAGGCATCAGTGAAAGAGTAATTGGCAGGCGGATAAAACTGTCCTTTTAGCTTGTGCCAAATATCCAGATAAGACCTCGACATGCAGCTGTAACAGCTCACAGTGCGATGATACCGCTTGCTGTCGGATTCTGCAGAAAACGCATACTACAGTTGTAAAATTCGGGGTGATGTTTCAGCAAATCATACATTCGAATAGAAATTTTCAGAAAAGGAGACTGAGAGTACCGTATTTTTTGGGTGCATGTACTCAAAGTACTTACTGGTAGGCTATATTCCCAAAATAACATAAATAGCCTATATAACATAAACAAACATAAATTTTGTCCTACGGTAGGCCACGTGGATCCCCCCTGGTGTATATAACCCCCATTCCTCCATGTACTGTGGTACAGAGAGCTGGGTCATGCTAGCTAAAGCTTCTCCTACACCAAGCTACTATGCCTGCTATGCCTGATCATGTCTTGCACTAGAATTCAAGTAACCCCGGTTTAATTTCAATAATGCCCTAAATCGCATGCTTTTGACCTCGAAAACATGCCTCTACACACCTCTCACGAACATAAAATTTTGTCCCTTATACTCCCAACTGTACGTAATCCCCCAGTGCCTGAGAAAAAAGCAAACTCTGAGAATAAAGCGAGACCCACCAACGGAAAAAAGCCCCTTCGAAGCTAGACTTTATTTGACTTTGCCATATTTCCGAATACCTGAACAAACCCCGCCAAAGTACTGTATATACTGTAGCTTTCGACCGAACAGTCGGATCTTGCTCCATAATGTTACCTGAGGCAGAATTTACGGTCCAGATTAATATCTGGATAGAAAGCAATAGCAAAATCTGTCTCTTCAAGTATGGCCCAATTTCCACACATGCCCGATTGCTCGATTTCTGCTGGGTGGCGTTGCAGCGTTCCCACCAAGTCAAGTGGTGTCCCCCCACATCACCGTGATCAGAAACATATCACTAGTTAAGCGGCATCGGCTATGAACTCATGAAAGGGGTTCAAGGGTAGTTTGCTTGTAAAATCAGGTCGGGTAGAGAAAGAAAAAGGCACACAGGTTTGAACCAATACGACCAGATGCAGATCAATATTATATCGTATCTTGTTTCTCCTTCGAGCAGCTGCGATAAAAGAGATTGCAGGGTTTTCCAGCAAGCAGACTTCGGCGAGTGTCGCTAATAAGTTTAATCAGCAGTGACAGCCAGGGCACAGATAATACAATCTTAATCATTCATTATGTGTCTGATAGAGGAAGGGGCAAGCGCGAGAATTGATCAAACAAGAACCCCACACGCCACGTGCACTGGAAAATGCCGAAACCGATTACTCCGACAAATCGCTTTGTTTCAGTCAGAGAAATACTTTAGAGATAAGGAGAGAGCTAATCCAAATCACCACAACAGCTAATAAACCTACGTACTATGGCGCACACCCCACCAGGTTTATCTTCCCATGTGTACGTACAATACGTACCTCGTCCTAGCGAGCCTGTTTCAGCTAATACTTCTGAGTAAAGTAAGTATCACCGTACCACTAGCAAAGTAGCAATAGCAAGCAGCGAGAGACTGCCGTAGAAAAGAGCGACTGCGACGTACCAGAGCTCGTGCATAACGCGCTCCAGAGGCTTGCTGGGCTCGTCGTCTTCTATGGGTATTAGCTGTACGCTACGTGGTACCTGCTAATTGAAAAAAGGCACATGACAACACGCGCTCGCCATATGCACATACAATAGCCGGCGCTTTTTTTCCGCAACCCACCGCAGCTAATGATATGAGAGCGGAAAAAAATGGACGCAACGCATTTAGAACTGGCAGGGATTGGATGAAGTCATGTCGAATTGTTGGTTTAAGGGGCAAAGTGGAACTTGGTTTTTCTGGGCCGTTTGGTATGTATACTGTATAGTATCGCGCAGGAGCTTCTTCATTTAGCACCCAGACAGGAATTTGACCCCAGATTCAAGGCCTATTTGCCATTGCTTTCCTTGAACCGCAAAAAAAGTATATGTACAAGGCTTCTAACAACTTTTTGTATCTGGAATGCAGCAATAATAGCTATGCATTTGCAGCGGATGCAGATTGCAGAGAGCCGCCGGTAGCGAATAATTATTTATATTCTTCCTGCTTTGCGATCCAAACAAAGCAATACATTATTCGTTCATATACACAAACACAATACATACACCAACACCACATCACATCGCATCGTTCCACTTGCTGCCTGAGTGAGTGAGTATATCAGGTGTTTTTCTCGTGAAAGAGATTTTTGTCTGCCAATTTCAATAGGTTACCCTGGACAGATTTTGATTGCATTTGGAGCAAGGCGAATAATTGGTAAATTTTCGATCTAACTGACTGAACTCCTCTTCCTCCTCATCGGCTCATAACAGTGGTAAACTGATGACAACCGACATGAGGAGGAGTTACGCAACCAATGCCAACCGACATATGGGAGTTGCGCAACTGACATCAACCGACATAATGCCAAGTTTGAGCAAACTTGATTCAGGGTCCTGTCCTACTGACATTCGCAATCAAAACCGTTCCGGAGAAAAACACCCGGTCGATTTTCAAGGTTACTTAAAGGGTTACGGTAGCTCTTCCTCGACCCCGGTCTAATGGTCGGAATAAAGTAGTGACGGTTTCCTGCGCGGGCGCGTCCCCGGCGGGTGAGCGCTCTCCCGCGCGCGCGCCTCTGCTCGAGCGTCGTCCGTACGTTGCCCGCTGCTCAAAACCGAAACGTTTTGTGTGCTGGTGCGTCTGGCCATCTTGTTCATACCCCTTTCTCGTCTCGTGTTTTCATCCGCGGGTAATTAGCGAGCGCGTGGAAAGGATAGGACGAGGCCAAGTGTGCTGAGGTAAAATCCGCAACTGCGCGCCAGAAGCTCCTCCCTGCATATTTCGCATCCTGCCTCTGCGCTTGAACGAACTGCTGCTTTCTTCCACCGCCTGCGGTTCAGCTTCCATTTCGCTTCGCTTCATTTCCACATCCAACTGCGTTTTCTTTCTGTGACTGCGTGGGCGAGCAAAGTTGTAAGGAACTGTATGTTGAACCGAGGTATGTATGTATGTACACATCTCAATCTCCATTATCCTCCGTCTTTCACTGCTTCCACTGAATCAGTGGCGGCCAGGGCCAAGAGCGGTAATCCCGCCCCCAGAGAGACGTAAATGTTTTAGCGGAAACGGAGAAGAACTGAATGAGCTTCCTTTGAATTGTAAACTCTAACAACGCACCTGACTTTCTGCCGTGCGATATTTTGAAAAGTCATAAGCAAGCTGTCTAACAGCTGCCCGTCTTGTTGCTTCT
This sequence comes from Epsilonema sp. ZAB3_2, assembly GCA_030247985.1. NCBI lineage: Eukaryota > Metazoa > Nematoda > Chromadorea > Desmodorida > Epsilonematidae > Epsilonema > Epsilonema sp. ZAB3_2. The sequence continues at coordinate 3,532 of JASAMW010004771.1, forward strand.
TCGCTGCTCCATTCATGTGCACCTCCCCGCTTCGCTCCGCGAGAACGGGCAAATTCGTATCGAGAAGCTCGCGATGCTCGTTGCAGATGCTTTCCCGATCGCTGCGAAGACGGCCGCCTCGCAGCGCAGGCTCACATAGCGGCGGCGGTAACCGAAGCAGATAAAAGTGAGATGCACGAGGAAGCGGGAAGCTCCAGGAGACGGATATCTCAACGGCGGCGGCGCGCGCAGGAATCGGGGTGGCGTCGGGTCCGGGCAGGCGTCAAAACAACACTCACACGCAGCCTCGGGCATCGCTATGCGCATGCTTTTCTCTGCATCGGGGGAATCCTCAACAAGACGGCCTTGCTAGCGGGGGGGGCCTATGCTGGCGGGGGGAGAGGAGCACCCATCAACCCACAAACCTCAGCCACAGACAAAGTACGGACGACAGACAGGCAACGCAACACACGCCCATTGGGGGCGAGTATGCGCACAAAGAAGTGGTTTTGTTTGTTCCTGCGATCCAGCCGCGGAACAACACGAACGCGGAGACGATCGCGGCGCTCTCTCTGTGGGAAAGATCAAAAGAAAGGACACCTTCCCTCGACGGGCACTTACACTCGGCTGCTTGGCCAAACACAACACAGGCGGCGCAAGCCGCAAGATCTTTGTCGGCTGCCTGCGCGCGCCCGTCTGCAAAAGGAAGAAAATCATGCGCGGGCTCGCACACGAATGGCGGACTGTGCGGCATTTTACTCCAGCGCTTCGCGCTGGAGTCTAATGGTGTTACTTTTTGGAAACCACGTACGTAATTCGTTCATCATAGGAACATACGTTTTCATGTAAGTACGCGTTAAACATAGCGGAAGCCTTAACCATTGGCTCAGTAGTTAATTTTGGCGACCTGTGTTGAAGCTTCTTAAAGTTGGAAAAGATCAGTAGTGGAGTAGGCGGAAATGATCTGAAAAAATTCCCCTTTGTTTCAGGCCAGTTTGGAGCCACGGACCTTCCGATTATAACGCGCGCAACTTATCCACTCATTCATCGCGCCAGTTGAGTAAAATCAGCCAAAAGCCCTTCTTGAATAAATTCTATTTTTTGCTGCTAGAGCAGGGCTGTTTGTCAGGCGAGCGGGATGACGTCATATGACGTCATTTATTTTTTGCTGCTAGAGCAGGTTTGTCGGGCGAGCGGGATGACGTCATGACGTCATTATGAATTATCCAATCAGCTTTGAGTATTCACGTGAGTTGGCAGCAAGAGTAGTTGGTCTTTATTGTTATGCTTTCAGCAATGTGAAGAGAGGTTGTGTTGGTGAAGGCTTCTGTTGGTTGACATTATTATTGGTGGAATTTCGTAATCGTTCCCATTGTTTGGATTGGAAGGGAAGGGTTGCTGTTCTATTGAAGATTTGAACTGGTAAGGAAAGTGGTTGGTTTTTTTGTTGTATTTGCTTCATATTTCATAATCGTTTGTAAAAGAGGCAATTTTGTGTTTTGTTGTATCTGCTGGCGTGTTTGTATTTTTTTGCTTATTATATTTTGTGTTTTGGTGTATTTGCTGGCGTGTTTGTATTTTTTGCTGATTATATTTTGTATTTATTTGATGGTTGGTGTTAGTATTGTGATTATTTCGTAATCGTTGTTTGGTTTTGAAGTGAAAAATAATTTTTTGCTGTTTGTGTTTTTTATTGTGCCAGAAAGGTTTTTGTATTTTTTTATTTATTTGAGATTTCATAATCGTTATATTTGCATTTGTGAAATAGGGAAATATTGGTATTTATTATTTATTATTTTCCTTTTCTATTTATTCGCTTTTCCTATTTCTGTTCCCTTTTTATACAGAGGTGCATTGCTATACTGTTTTCCTGGTTTAGAAGAAAAGAGCAAGTGTGTTCAGAAGAATTGGTTTGCTGTGTTTATGGATGCTTTGGATTATTTCATCATCCATTTTGAAGATGCTGCTGTCAAAATTCTGCAAAATTCTGCCTAATGCTGTGGACAAGGAATATTTTCTTTGTGTGCTTCTGATTTTGATACAACAAATAATTGGTAAGACCTGTCACATTTGTTTTGTTTGTTTTGCTATTTGTGTTATCAAAAATATATAATTGGGCTTAGGGGAAGAATGGAGAACACAGTGTAAATGAAGGAGGCAATCCCTGACTCATATTTGCCCCATTTTACTGGGTTTTTCAATTCCCCATTTTATTGGGTACTCATTTTATTGGGCTCTATGAAACCATTTTATTGGGTTTTACAAACCCATTTTATTGGGTTTTTCGATTCCCCATTAATGGGTACCCATTTTATTGGGTTTTACGGAACCATTTTATTGGGTTTTATGAACCAATTTTATTGGGTTTTTCGATTCCCCATTTTATTGGGTTTTTCGATTCCCCATTTTATTGGGTTTTACGAACCCATTTTATTGGGTTTTACAAACCCATTTTATTGGGTTTTTCGATTCCCCATTTTATTGGGTTTTACGAAACCATTTTATTGGGTTTTATGAACCCATTTTATTGGGTTTTTCGATTCCCCATTTTATTGGGTTTTTCGATTCCCCATTTTATTGGGTTTTACGAACCCATTTTATTGGGTTTTACAAACCCATTTTATTGGGTTTTTCGATTCCCCATTTTATTGGGTTTTACGAAACCATTTTATTGGGTTTTTCGATTCCCCATTTTATTGGGTTTTACGAACCCATTTTATTGGGTTTTTCGATTCCCCATTTTATTGTTTTCATTGGGTTTTACTAAACCATTTTATTGGGTTTTATGATCCCATTTTTTTGTGTTTTTCGATTCCCCATTTTATTGGGTTTTTCGATTCCCCATTTTATTGGGTTTTACGAACCCATTTTATTGGGTTTTACAAACCCATTTTATTGGGTTTTTCGATTCCCCATTTTATTGGGTTTTACGAAACCATTTTATTGGGTTATATGAACCCATTTTATTGGGTTTATCGATTTTAATTTTATTTTATTTTATTTTTATTTTATTGGGTACCCATTATAATGGGTTCATAAACCCCAATGAAATGGTTTTGTAAAACCCAATAAAATGGGTATCCAATAAAATGGGGAATCGAAAAACCCAATAAAATGGGGTGAATATGAGTCAGGGATTGCCTCCTTCGTTTACACTGTGTGCTCCATTCTTCCCCTAAGCCCAATTATATATTTTTGGTGTTATGTTGCTTTGTGTTTCTATTTGTGTGATTTGTGCTTTGTTTTTTAAGCTCTGTCTGTGTGCATTGTATGTGCAATGTGATGTGCGATTTTTTATGATTAGTATCTACAGGAGATGTATCACCCAAAATGGCTAATCTGAGCAGAATACTCACATGTAAGAGAATCTGAGCAGAAATGCTTGTATATCACAGAGATTTAGCAGAAATGCTCGTATATCAAAGACTCTGAGCAGAAATGCTCATCTATCAATGAATCTGAGCAGCAATGCTCGTCTATCAATGAATCTGAGCAGCAATGCTCGTCTATCAATGAATCTGAGCAGCAATGCTCGTCTATCAATGAATCTGAGCAGCAATGCTCGTCTATCAATGAATCAGAGCAGAAATGCTCATATATTAAAGACTCTGAGCACAAATGCTTGTATGCCACAAAGACTGAGCAGAAATGCTTGCATAACTGAGAGACTGAGCAGAAATGCTTGTATATCAGAGAGAATTTGTGCAGATATGCATGTAGATTGAATGAAAGTGAAACAACACAACAGAATGAATGCATATCAATAGCCAAGGGAAATAATATGAATAGTTGTTGGTACTTTGGGAAAGATTTGTTGTTTGCTTTATTGCATGGGAAATGTGTAATCACATTTTAGTTATTTAATTAAATATTTAATTTTTATTATTTAACATAAATATTTAAAAATGTTGAATATTTATTATTTAATATGAATATCTAATATTATTTGTATTTAAATTTAATATTTAATTAATATGTAATATTTACATTTAATATTTAATTAATATTTATATCAATATTTAATTTCAAGTACATTTTTGGGTTAAACCTATAAACCTGGTCACCTAAGCTCTTTTGATGGACTAAATGAACCAAATAAATAATGAAATAAATAAATAATAAATAAATCTAATATAAATAAATAAATAATAGGAAATGATGAACCAAATAAATACATTTTAGTTATTTAATTAAATATTTAATTTTTATTATTTAACATAAATATTTAAAAATGTTGAATATTATTATTTAATATGAATATCTAATATTATTTGTATTTAAATTTAATATTTAATTATTATGTAATATTTAAATTTAATATTTAATTAATATTTAATATTTTAATTAATATTTAAATCAATATTTAATTTTTAGTACATTTTTGGGTTAAACCTATAAACCTGGTCACCTAAGCTCTTTTGATGGACCAAATGAACCAAATAAATAATGAAATTAATAAATAATAAATAAATATAAATAAATAAATAATAGGAAATGATGAACCAAATAAATAGCTCGTAAAGAGGAAAGTTCAAGGAAGCAACTGATATAATATTTTGTCTTAATTGGTCCATTGGTTACTGGGGGTACACAATGCTATACTGCTATGAAACTGGTGGTCAGATTTACCCATGGTTGGGTTTACCCCATAGCAATTATTATTATTATTTTTTTTTTTTATTATTATTATTATTATTATTATTATTATTATTATTATTATTATTATTATTATTATTATTATTATTATTATTTTTTATTATTATTATTTTTTTTTTTTTTTTTTTTTTTTTTTTTTTTTTTTTTTTTTTTTTTTTTTTTTTTTTTTTTTTTTTGTTTTTTTTTTTTTTTTTTAATCATTATTATTATTATTATTATTATTATTATTATTATTATTATTATTATTATTATTATTATTATTATTATTATTATTATTATTATTATTATTATTATTATTATTATTATTATTATTATTATTATTATTATTATTATTATTATTATTATTATTATTATTAGACTAACTCTCTCAAAATTTTGAAAATAAGGGAAAAATTCCAATTTTCAGATTTTTAGCTTAAACAGCTTTAACTTCTGAACCAAGAGGGCTAGAGAGCTCAAAATTTGTCTGAACATGTACCCCCCATAGGGTCTATGTGTGTGTATGCAAATTTATAGCCCCAAAGCCCCACTGTGGGGTTATTTACGCCCATTTTAGGATGAAAAAAGTGAAAAATCAGGGTCAAATTGTGGTCAACTTGAGGCCTTATATCTCAGGACTGGGTGCGAATTTTGGACCCGCTCTTTTTGTAAAATACTTAAAATTAGTTTGGCTATCAACTCATGTCATCAATGCAAAACTGAAAATTACCCCCCCTGTCTGCATAATTCTCAATACTACCTGACATCGCATTTAAAAGATGATGTAGGATCTGTGTGTAGGAAATAGTTTTGTGTAGTGTAGAAACAGAATGGGCATCATTTTGAATCAGCTTTATACCTTTAGCTATTTCAGCAAAGCCAGCAAGGGCAGCGAAGCAGCCCGAAGCTGGTGTGCTGACTGACAATGACCACATTTCTCTATGCTAAAACAATCAACTTTGAGCTTCTAGCTTAAACCATTGCAAATCCCCAAATAAACTGAAGCAAGCAAGCCATGCCATGTGCTATGCCATGCTCATGCCCTATTTGCAAAAACATTCATTTGTGTGGTATTTAGAAATACTTCAGTATGTACAATATAAATTTTTACCTCTATATACCTAATACAATTTACTCAAATAAAATCTTTCTCTTAAAGCAAACAAATTAAAAAAAAAGCTTATCCGCTGGAGTTTCGCTTTTTCAAAAAGAAAAAAGAAAGCAAACCATAAAACAAAAACCCAAAAAACTTAAATTTACACCTACCTTAATATGAATTGGTCTCTCAACCATAAAAAATACACCCTATTCGAATAGAAAGAAATGCCCCTTTTTCTAAAATGAAGGCTTGTTCTTCGCTGTTGTTTGTTGCCTTGACGCATCGTAGCGTAACAAAACAAACAAGCAGGTAACAGAAACCAGCCAACAGCAAGCAAAGCGAAACCAAGGACTCCTAGACCGCGACTACGATGACTACCAGCAAACCAGACGACCAGAGAGCGGCAGAACGCATCCCATTCTTCCCGCCGCAGAAACAGAGAAACAAGAAAAAAATTTGAGTTTCTGCCTATAACAGGTAAATAATTATGTTCATTACACCTACCAACCCCCCCCCCCCACCCATGTCAGTTTAGTATTCATACATTGGAAGCAATATCACGGTCAACCAATCACTTTAGCATGATGTGCAGTACAGAATTGCATGAACAAAATGCTGGTCACAGCTTCATAGTCATGGTAGCTAATACTTTTTACCATCATTCATCCCATTAGAAGTAAACCAGCCATATTTTCCCATCTAGAAACACAACCATTGGTGCCACAGAATTGATGGGGTGCAGCTCACACACATCAGCAGTTTAAACTGGCATCAATGCATGCATGTCACCATGCTTTGTCTACCTACAGTATGTCACATCTTTACCAACTGGAATGTCTTTGGAATTGACAGCATGGAACACAATTGGTATGGAGAAGCACATGAGGAACTGGGCTAGCTTGGTGTATTGCCCAGTGTATGGCCCATATGCAATCACAGCCAGTGAGATGCACAGCATTACAACAAACAGAATGGCATGAGCCATAGCAATGAATTTCTGCCTGTGAGCAGTCTCTACAATAACCCAACATGCTCACAGGCAGAAATTCATTGCTATGGCTCATGCCATTCTGTTTGTTGTAATGCTGTGCATCTCACTGGCTGTGATTGCATATGGGCCATACACTGGGCAATACACCAAGCTAGCCCAGTTCCTCATGTGCGTCTCCATACCAATAGTGTTCCATGCTGTCAATTCCAAAGACATTGCAGTTGGTAAAGATGTGACATACTGTAGGTAGACAAAGCATGGTGACATGCATGCATTGATGCCAGTTTAAACTGCTGATGTGTGTGAGCTGCACCCCATCAATTCTGTGGCACCAATGGTTGTGTTTCTAGATGGGAAAATATGGCTGGTTTACTTCTAATGGGATGAATGATGGTAAAAAGTATTAGCTACCATGACTATGAAGCTGTGACCAGCATTTTGTTCATGCAATTCTGTACTGCACATCATGCTAAAGTGATTGGTTGACCGTGATATTCCTTTCAATGTATGAATACTAAGCTGACATGAACATAAATTTGTTTAAACTTCATTGTTATAGCAGAAAACATCAAAAACCTGGTTAATTTCTATTGTTTCTACGTGTTTTTGTACGCAGGGGCGGAAGAGAATGGGAATATAGCGTCCATTGCGAGGTTTAGCACTGGTCCTCCTGGTAGGAGTACGTGTGCGGTCTAGGTCTCCTTGGCGAAACCAAGGAGCTCCTCGGGGCACCCTAATTAGCAAACTTTCCAAACTAAGCAAACTAGCAAACCATACTGCGTGATTTAGAAAAATAGAAAGTCCATGCATTGTGTACTGTGTAATCAAAGAATGCAATCAATGCATTATATTGCACCACAAGCAGTAGGCAATTAGATATTAAAAATTAGTAGGATTCGTGTAAAATTTCTGCCTCTCATTCCTCAACGAAGCGTTCGATTTCAGTACGCTCTTTAATACATTTGGTAGCTAAGGCTTCTACACCTGTACTCCTTCTACCAAGGAAGTTATGAAAGCTCGAACTTTTGGACACAAAAATTCACGTTTTTTTCACTATGGGGGCTAAACTCGAAGTTAGCACTCTACGGATGAGTTTCTTCAATTTTCTTCACAATGGCACAGTATTTGGTTCTTCCAAAACAACAACAGAATCTTTTATTGGTAAAACAAACCAAATGGACAGGTGATACCAAGGAAGGGCAAAATTTTGGCATGCCCATAGTGGCTGACCATACTTTACTTACATACATTGTCTATGTAATAGGTACAGGGGTACAGTACAATAATAGAAAGACAAGCAATGCAACACAATCAGCAAACGTCGTATCCAAAAGAGTGTTGCCACCAACATAAGTGATGGCAGGATAAAACACGGTCCTGGTCTGTGGGCGGGCAGGTTACAGTATGCTCACACGGTAGAGTAAAAGCGGCCCAGTACCCTCAAAACCGCGGGACCGTAGTTTACCGCTAATAAGCCAAGAAGGTCTAGGGTCAGTCCACCTGAAACCTACAAAGCTGTTGTCATGATCATCTCCGATTTTTTTCTAATTTTGCACAGTAGTAGTACCCAGTGGGACAAGCATACCTGCCAAATTTCAGCGCCCAGCTCCTTGTGGTTCCAGTGATATGACCCTCCAAAGTTGGGGTTTGGAGCCACTTCGAGCATAAACAAGCAATCTTCAAACTTGAGTATCTCACCAACCAGCCAGAGGAATGGTGGCTTATGGGATATCATTTGAAAGCTATTGATGAGATCTTTCAGATGGTCTCGCAAAATTTTTCCCTAGCTATAACCCTTTAGGGGGTACAGGTGTTTCAATACTTAATCCTTGATTATCTCAAAATTATCATCTCCGATTTTGTTTTTGAGGTGATTTTTGGAAAGAACGCACCTGATTTACCCTATATGCAATTTTTTGCGCTGTTTTTTTGCCTATAAGCCTGAAAATTTGCGAAACTGTGAAATTTTCTACCTCGCCGCGAGCCATAGAAATCTGCCAATGTTGATAAAACTGGCCCTTTATGCAGTCACAATTCAGTTCTCAGGTAATTTTTTAATGGGGAACGACTTTTTGCTTTGTCTGTTCGTTTTTGCACTGTGTATTTCCCAGATGAGTTGGAAAAAGTGGAAAACTGTGATATAATCCTGCTGCAGTATCCAATATTGGTTGCACAGTAAAGGGTTATGATGATGTTTTCATGTATTTCGATGGTATTTGTCAAAAAATGAGCCGAAAAATTGGTTGAACAATGCTAAAAAGTCGTTCCCCATTAAAAAATTACCTGAGAACTGAATTGTGACTGCATAAAGGGCCAGTTTTAACAACATTGGCAGATTTCTATGGCTCGCGGCGAGGTAGAAAATTTCACAGTTTCGCAAATTTTCAGGCTTATAGGCAAAAAAACAGCGCAAAAAATTGCATATAGGGTAAATCAGGTGCGTTCTTTCCAAAAATCACCTCAAAAACAAAATCGGAGATGATAATTTTGAGATAATCAAGGATTAAGTATTGAAACACCTGTACCCCCTAAAGGGTTATAGCTAGGGAAAAATTTTGCGAGACCATCTGAAAGATCTCATCAATAGCTTTCAAATGATATCCCATAAGCCACCATTCCTCTGGCTGGTTGGTGAGATACTCAAGTTTGAAGATTGCTTGTTTATGCTCGAAGTGGCTCCAAACCCCAACTTTGGAGGGTCATATCACTGGAACCACAAGGAGCTGGGCGCTGAAATTTGGCAGGTATGCTAGTCCCACTGGGTACTACTACTGTGCAAAATTTTAAAAAAATCGGAGATGATCATGACAACACCTTTGTAGGTTTCAGGTGGACTGACCCTCTAATAAAATTCCATTAGGAGTTCACGGATTCATATGCTTCATCATGTAAAAAAGCGGCAAAATAACATTGGAAGTTTGAGCATAACATTCGCATAGCATATTCGAAAAAAAGAAAAGGAAAAATGCGAATGTTATGCTCGAACTTCCAATGTTATTTTGCCGCTTTTTTACATGATGAAGCATATGAATCCGTGAACTCCTAATGGAATTTTATTAGACCTTCTTGGCTTATTAGCGGTAAACTACGGTCCCGCGGTTTTGATGGTACAGGAATGCGTGCCGACCACCATCACTACGATCAGACTCACTCTGCTCCATATGTATCTGGGAAGAGAGTCCCAGTCAGTATAGCACTGCGAAAAGTAGCTAGGCTAGGGAGTGCTGAAAAGGGCGGGAGAAGAGACATGTGGGAAGACGGTTCCAAAGCTTCACAGCACTGTGAAGGGGAAGGAACGGTCCGTTGGGGCTGGGGAATCTAGGGGAAGCAGCGCGCCATTGGACTGGACACCTGTACCTGCATACTGTGACTAGAACCCCTACATGCCCGTCTAGCTCGGGGAGGAGGGGGTGCAGCAACTTAGGACATCGGCTGGGAGGTGGCGAACTTTGTGTTGGTACTTGAGGGATGGTAGTCAGTTGGCGCTCAAAGCATATCTGGGCCAATGACTCCAATCAAGCTTCTCCAGCAATTCAAAGTAGCTGGATTGGTAGTCATTGGTGGCCAGCCAGTTGTGGTGCAAACCTTTGCACACGCTCTTACATGGGATATTGAGTAGGATTTTAAAACGTATTAGCTTTTGGATGGAGAATATTTAAAAAATTCTCTATTGTGGTTGTGGTACAATATTACTAGGCAAATCCTCGATTTCTGTGGTCAGCCGTTCTGAGCGCTCTTTTGAGCCACTTACTATTGACCAATAAAGTTGATATTTTGCACGCATAGACGACCAGACGTTGAAGCCTTGGCTACTTATTGCAGCGGACCGCATTTGAAAATGACACTCCAGACTTGTAAAGGTCGGTAGCCCTGCAGGGCAATACAAACAAGATCAGCCAATTTGGGCGGGCTATACACGGGATCGGGCAATACAAAAGCTCGGGCTGTATGTTACTACTGTATGTTACTATGTTACTAAGCTACTGTATGTTATGTATTTGGTTTATGTTTTGTTCTTTGCAAAACCTTGTGGTAACAGTAAATTTATTCATCATCATCATTATACAAGGGACTTTTGACCATCTACTCATTTTTGCTCCAATTTTCACCCTAAATGCCATAGTCAATGTTCAGCCTACTATTCAGCACTGATGTCAACTCGGTCTTCAGTAAAAACGGGTAAAGTAAAGTAAATTACCCGGGTATGCCCTAGCCCGGGTAAAGTAAAGTAAATTTACCCGGTTCCTGTCAAATCGGGTAAAGGTAAAGCCATATGACGCATTTTACCCGGGTAAAATCGAGTAAGTATAGGAAATTATTTTAGTACTCATTTTAGTATTATTTTAGTATTCATCGGTAGCGCTATTTTGCCTGACCGTAAGTGAGCTAACTGTACCATACATACATACGTACGTACATACGTGGTATGTACTATGTACATTACATAACATAAGATACGTATGCGCGAATGAACGAACATTGAAGTGCCGCTTCGTGCCCGTGCGTTGTCTTCTCCGCCTCGTGGAAGGAATTAGATGCGCACTGGTGCTGAGCTGCCTATAGTCTGGCCAATAGCAGTTGGCACCTGGACTCAAGGCGAGTTGCGTAGTTTGCATGTACTTCTGCTAAATAGGAGTACACGAAGCGTGGACAGAAATCCGCATTTGTAAATCTATTTTACGCAACGCGCCTTGAGTCCAGGTGCCAACTGCTATTGGCCAGACTATAGAGCACACGCTTTACTCGAGTACGTTTACCCGGGTAAGTACTGAGTAAGTATATGCCGAGTAAATCGGGTAAGTATTGGCCATACTTACCTGCACTTTCAGTATTTTTACTCGGGTAAGCGTCCACACTGCCGGGTACCAGTAAACCTTACCCGATAAGTCAGTACATCGGGTGAAAGCAAGGAATTTACCCGGCCCAAAATTGGCTATTTTACCCGGGTAAAGTACCGGTAAATTTTACTCTAACATCAGTGCTATTCAGCTACACAGGCCACACATTTTGTGGTTCTTGACTTACAAAGCTGCGAATAAAGCCTTGTGAACGCAGTTCTTTGCACAGCCCGATATCGGGCTATTACGGGCCAAAAGTTCAATACTAAGCCAAATTGGGCGGGCTATACACGGGATCGGGCAATACACGGTATCGGGCTATACGTATACACCGACCTTTACAGTAAGATTTTTGCATTTTCAAATTGCACGTTTTGCTTGGTAACCTTCATTTTGTAAAAAGAAAATGGTGCAAGGCTATGATTGCCGCATACCGAAACGGTACTGTGGCACTGTACGTGTACATATACATTGTTTGTTCCCAATCACATGAGCAATGTCATGTAGACAGAAGGTCAATACGCACAGACAGCATGGCAATGCTGTGCTTTTTGAACAAGGAAATTTGTAGCAGTGGACTTCTACAGTATTTGCAGATAACTCGGGTTCAGTCAGATACCGAGCGCTTGCTTTGTCCTTTCTCCAGAACAGCATTTCGATGACAGTAGGGTTCAACTATATGTAAGTTGAAAGCCTTCTGGCTTCTGGGTAACACCGGGCGCGCAATTCCACTTACTGTATTTCAGTCTCCAGTCTGTAAGAGGAAACCCCTACCCACTGAAATCGTACGAAGAGGTACAAGCATGTATTAGGCAAAAAGTGCCCACGTGAGTACTGCACAAGCATTTCAATATTATGAACTGTAGCCTACTGCACCATAGTATGTATGTTGTAGTATAATATAGGTTCGACCTGAACTCGAACTCGAACTCGAAAAAACCTTAATTTTTTAGTGAACCTGAACTCGAACTTGAACTCAAATGGGAAATTTTTGAGAACCTGAACTTGAACTCGAACTCAAATTCATCAAAAAAATTAATTAAGGTTCAATTAAGGTTCGTTAAAGTTCAATAAGGTATTGAGGTCCATTCAAGTTTTTGTATGCCTATGGAACTATTGTAAGAAAAATCCCCGCCCTTCACCTTAAAGCCAGAAAGGTCGAATTGGCACCTTTGGGAATACAAAAGTAATGGAAAATTGCAAAAGTGAGTGAACTAAGTGCTGGCCAAGAAGAATTTTCCCAATTTCCACATATAAACACCGTATTTACCCATGCATAGCCGGCCCCCCCCCCCCCCCCTATGCATAGCCCCCCCCCCCCCCCCCCCCCTATGCATTGCCCCTATGCATAGCATACTTACTTCGTCATAGCCTAATCACTAAGCATCAACATGGATTGACATGGGGGTAAACCCGGACAACTAGTATATCTCAGCAACCGTAAGGCCGATTGAGGCTAGTAGTCTTCCGATCGATTCCTTGAACTCTCCTTCTTTCAAATGAGCTACCATGTTCATCATTTGCTGAAGCAGCAAGTTCAGAAAAGCTTAGGTGTCCGGGTTTACCCCATAGTACCCTATCCCGTACCTACACGGCGAAACTGAGCGTCTGGGAGTGATGCAAAAGCACGGGATGGTGGAGTGCAGCCTCTGTAGACGTTGGTTGGTACCATTTCATCTGTGTTAAAAGTGCGGAGCCCGCGGGCGCTTGGCTGAGTTGCGATGGCCGTCGAACCGCCGACTGATGACGTAGCTTAGGTAGGAGAGCTCTTGACTAGCAGGGATTGTCGGTCGGCTGGCGGCTCACTCCACACTCGAATATGTACAGTATGCCGGCCGGACTGCTCCAACCAGGGAGAGCTTGATTCGTCACGGCGAGGGGCGCCAGTTCCGTAGACACGTTTACCCTGTACATGGACCAAGGGTGGAGAAGCTTGAAGCTTACTCCGTCGTCGTTACTAAAGTTAGATAGCTGCGTCGGTAGTACATTTGAACAGTAGACGGACTCTTGGTGAATCTTTTATGGCGGTGCCCGCAACCTCTTTACGTACTGACTAGAACCCAACCTCTTTATGAGAGGCTCAAAACCACTACTGATGTGCGAGTGCAAACACGTATAGATCGACATGGATCACCTCCGGAGTGAGAGGGGGGGCCGAAAACGAGGGCGCTCGGCTGTGTCCATAACGGTGACGTTAGTAGGGACTAGTTTGGTATTGCCACACTCATACCCACCCAAGATTCTAGCCAGAAACAGACATGAAGTCACCAAGAAACAGAAAACAAGCGAAGTGCACACACCAGTGTACTTGTAAGGCGTAGTAGATTTCTTATCCAAAAATGTGCTGTCACATAACTGAGTGCGAGTGATGAAAGAAACGGGCTATACATGACTCTATACACTATGCGGTGGTGGGCCTGGGAGTGGTCAGTCAAATGAATTACGTGAATAACTGCATGAGTGGACAGAACTGGTTTTGAAGGAAGACCGATTCAGTACTTAAAGGCAAGGGCTACCCCAACATCGACTTACGAATTTCGAATTCAAACCCATCCTATCAAAAACTATATTTTTATTCGAGTCTTTTGCAAAAAACCGTTTTTCAAAATTCCTATCCGTTCTCGAGTTATTCGATGATAAAGGTTGCAAATTTTCAGTACTGAAAGCGACGTCGGGAACCGTTACGGTAGGTCAGTTTTGAAAAAGGTTAGTTGGAAATACAGCGCCTTTGTTCCTGTTTTTGCTTTTGGGACTTCTACTCTATCTCTAGGGAGCCTGAAAAAATGTTCCCTACGGTCCGGGCCACAGTCCATGCAGCCAATGTGCTGCATTTACAATTCTACCCTTTTCACCAGCCACGGAAACACATACCGTAACGGTTCCCGACGTCGCCCTCAGTACTGAAAATGTGCAACCTTTATCATCGAATAACTCGAGAACGGATAGGAATTTTGAAAAGCGGTTTTTTGCAAAAGACTCGAATAAAAATATAGTTTTTGATAGGATGGGTTTGAATTCGAAATTCGTAAGTCGATGTTGGGGTAGCCCTTGCCTTTAAGGGGCGCTATTGATTTTCTCCACCATATGAGGCGTTCTAACCAGTTTCCTTGTCGATGAGTACGCAGATTCATGCACACAATCTTATGTACAGAAGAGCTAGGAAGGAAAAGGGCCAATGGGGACCAACGGCGCAGGTGCCGCCTCATCATACCCATCATAACTCGTATCACACAAGCATGCATATTACAGTAATATTACGTAGGTCGTTATGTATGTACACACCAAAGTAGGTTTCCTACGTACAGACACATTGCTTATGTAGTACGCAGGTAATACTTACATATCACACAATTACGTTCATATGCCGCCGCATATGGCGAATGGCGAACTTTGCAAAAGGGAGGAAAGTAGCGCGCTAGCAAGCACTTCGCCTGCCCCACCTGCAACAGAGAGAAACTGTACGGTATCCCATGGGATGGCCACGAATGTACAAACACATGCACCATGGATAATATCAAAAATATATAATTGGGCTTAGGGGAAGAATGGATCACACAGTGTAAACGAAGGAGGCAATCCCTGACTCATATTCCCCCCCATTTTATTGGGTTTTTCGTTTCCCCATTTTATTGGGTACCCATTTTATTGGGTTTTACGAAACCATTTTATTGGGTTTTACGAAATCGATAAACCCAATAAAATGGGTTCGTAAAACCCAATAAAATGGTTTCGTAAAACCCAATAAAATGGGGAATCGAAAAACCCAATAAAATGGGTTCGTAAAACCCAATAAAATGGGGAATCTAAAGCACGCCATCCACAACACACACAAACAATCTCGTAGCTCGTAAACGGTGTGCTTTAGATTCCCCATTTTATTGGGTTTTACGAACCCATTTTATTGGGTTTATCGATTCCCCATTTTATTGGGTACCCATTATAATGGTTTCGTGAAACCCAATAAAATGGTTTCGTAAAACCCAATAAAATGGGTACCCAATAAAATGGGGAAACGAAAAACCCAATAAAATGGGGCGAATATGAGTCAGGGATTGCCTTCTTTGTTTACACTGTGTGCTCCATTCTTCCCCTAAGCCCAATTATATATTTTTGA
>JASAMW010004773.1:0-11615 GCA_030247985.1 Epsilonema sp. ZAB3_2
ACGAAGTAGAGGAAAAAACGTATTGCTCTGCAATGTATGTACTATGTAGGTACAGTATGATAACCGATTATGATAGTGCAATAATCTGACTTTAATTTTGTTTTATACTATTGCAATTTCGAAATATAATTATGCTGAATTGCTCCGCCCGATAAATGAGCTGTTATTTTCGTCATGCGGCACATTACATATGTGGGCAGGCATCTACGTATGTAGGCTGTTTTACTATGTTATGTCACCTCGAAAATGCTCATAACTTCGGTAATAATGCACGGATTTCAATCAAAATTTTTTTATTAGAATCCTAAAAATTTAGGAAACAAGCATGCAAAATTTCATTGGTGTGTTGGAAGTATGAAGGGAATTATGAAGCCTCAAACTTTGGGGTCAAAAATTGGCAGTGGCGTGAAAAGCGCTCGATTTTTGAAGTCCACATGGAAGGAGGTGTGCTGTTCTGGTCTATTCAAGCATCCATTCGGATCTTTCTGCAGCTTGCACTGCCAAACTATAGAGGGAACATTGTCACCATCTTTATGAACATGCTTGAATAAAGTCTTTTCCAGAGTTTTGAAGGCGACTCCACAAGCCCTGGAGAATGAAAATGGGCACATCAAAAAATAGGACCGAAAAAGGCGTCGCTTGTTACCTCGTTAATACTGCGAGTACAGTAATGAAATTTTCCAGGCTTGTTTCCTAAATTCTCAGGATTCTAATAAAAAAATTTTGGTTGAAATCCGTGTATTAATACAGAAGTTATGAGCATTTTCGAGGTGACATAACATAGTAAACAGCCTACATACACGTAAAGTTGCCTGCCCACATATGTAATGTGCCGCATGACGAAAATAACAGCTCATTTATCGGGCGGGACAAAAAGTCAGCATAATTATGTTCGAAATTGCAATAGTATAAAACAAAATTAAAGTCGGTAGCTTTGGTTGCACTATACATAATCAGGACCCTTCATACTGTACCTACATAGTACATACATTGCATGCCCAACTGCAGATGTTGAGGAGTGAAGAAGAATCGTTGGCGCCATACATTCGTTCGCCCACCTTTTTTGATAAGCTGGCGCGAACAAACAGTAATGGCTTTTTGTCCCCAGGACAAATGAGCACTAATTTCGCTTGTTGGCAACAAGCCTCAAATATGCAGAAAGCTACATTTTTCCCTGAAGGTGCGAGCGAGACCAGCTGGGGCACGAAATCGTCCAACTAAACGTGCAAACAGTTGGTTCCTGTTGGAACGGTCGTTTGCATACGTGGTACGTACGTACTGCTGTAAAGGTTGGAAGGAGCTATGCGGATACACCAATGTGCTTCGAAAAAGTAAGTATTCAAGCGCAAGCTGGACAAATAGTAATCCATCACTGGATAAAAAAGAGCAAAAGACGAGGTCGGAGTCGGAGAAGAAGACAGAACATACCACCGTAAGCGTCAGTCAACACGCGACAATAGTACGCTGCACACGTGGTGAATTTGGTGTGTATGTATGCATTGAAGCATGGTAGAACCAACGGTAAATTCACCATTTCATTCAACTCACAACCGTGTTGTGAGAATTTTGAAGCAACTGAGAATGCTCAAACGAAAAACAAAACACGAAGTTCAATGAAGTC
Source organism: Epsilonema sp. ZAB3_2 (assembly GCA_030247985.1). NCBI lineage: Eukaryota > Metazoa > Nematoda > Chromadorea > Desmodorida > Epsilonematidae > Epsilonema > Epsilonema sp. ZAB3_2. The sequence goes on from JASAMW010004773.1 coordinate 1,622, forward strand.
ACCGTGATTTTACCGTGAGTTAACTCAGTACTCACTCACCACGTGTGTGGCGCACTAATGTCAAATTTTCCATACCAAAATATCAGCATCAAGACGATCGACAGACTAGGAAATCGGAATGCACGGCGGCAACTGCTCGCAAGAAAGTAATGAAAAAGACGGGGATTTTCGAGCTAATATCGGCAGATTTTCAATAATCCGTGTTCTGCTTTCCACCCCAGAGGCTGAAAAGCGAATACTGAATGAATGAACAGCTTTATCGGCAAGAATAAACATGATACCGGTAAAGGAACACACCGATGAAGAACAGAATACTGAAGACTGCAATCAGGTAGAAACGTGAACAGTGAACATCGAAAACTGGAGCAGCAAGCAAGTCTGGGTTGGGGAATAAATTTTGAATTTGCATTGAACACCTATACCTCACGCGATGCAAATGACGAAATGGAAATGAATACAGCAATTAGCTTAGCGAGGAAAAGTCTCGCGTACTTCTAGAGCGTACACTGTACGTACGTGCGCTTTCCAATGCGATTTAGGTAAGGAAAACGGAGCAGAGCGCAGCGCACGGCTCATAGCTCGGCGCTCGGCCTACGTGCTAGGTGCTACGATTTATAAAAACTTGAAGAAAGTTTTTGATCGCTGCTCTGCTCATTCGTAAGTAGTGCTTTTTGTTTTCAAAACTTGTTTATTTTCATGCGCTTTTATTTGCTTTTTTAGCCAATAATCGTTCGATCAATCATGGCCACAGCACAAATTGGAGAAGGCATAGAAATAGCATTTCCCCCTTGCAAGAAATCCAAGAAACTACTGGGTCAAATGGCTGCAGAGAAAAACGCGGATGATCTCTCTTCGACTGCCGTTGACGAGGCAGAAGCAGGAGGAGAATTCGCCGTGGAACAACCTTCTCGGGATTCTCATGACAACGATGTTCAGGAAGAGGAAAATGAGGAGCAAACTGCCCCCTCCTCCTTTCAGCCTTCCCGCGCAAACCCCAAAGCGGATGAAGAGGGCCTAAACGAGGAGGTGATGATTGAAGCTGTGCATAGTAGTGCATCCCTCAATGAGCAACGGAGGGGCGTTTCCCGGAAGAGTGGGGGTCGCGTTTCCTGGAGAGATTTGTTTCTTGGGAAACGGGAGAGAAACGAGCACCAAAGAGCTCTGGCAGGAGAGCCGCCGATCTACAGCGCATCCTGTTTGAGTTTCGATGACATTGAGCGTCTGCTTCTGTACCCGGAACGGATCGATGAGATGAAAGTGGGATATACAGTGCCATCGGGAAGACAGCTGAGCAATGCCACGTACGTATGTATGTATTTATACAGGATCGATCGTATTCACTACTTGCGCTGTCATTACGGGATGAACCGAATGTCTGCTTCTTGTTACGAGAGTCTGATAATCTGAAGAGCATGCGGCCATATCCCGTAGTCATGGCGCGTTCACCAGACGTCCGTTACGTCCGTAAATCCATCCGTCCGTCCGTCCGTCAAATCCGTAAAACGTATCTAGGAGTACATGGCACACCGCAAACAACCCTGTACTCCTAGATACGTTTGACGGACGGACGGACGGACGTGACGGACGTCTGGTGAACGCGCCATCAGCGCAAGTAGTGGATATCCTTTAGCTACTTAAGCTTACCTACCAGTCTTCCAAAATTTCGTCAAAGTGTGCAGTGTGAAATAAGCTAGGGTACCGTGGGTTAAACCCGGCCATGGGGTAAACCCAAACCCAGCCACCTAGTACTGAAGGCCATTCTTTCCACGTGAGTGGCCGGCCAGGTTTACCCCACCGATAAAACGGCCGGATTTACGCCATGATACCCTGCTGTTTGCTTTACTGTGGTCGATTCGATTCAATAAGTAGACTGCTCAGATTTTTGCAGCGTGGACAGGCTAATATTGCACTGCACGAAATTACATAGAGATGCACAATTATTCGTGTAGGTATTCGCCTTGCCCCATAAGAGGAGGTGCCGTTTTTGCCCTCCTCGCCGATTTTTTGAGCTGCAGTTAGCAAACGCGTAAATAAAGCCGAAGCAATTACTTTATCAAAAATATACCAAAATTGCAAGAAGAAATTGCTTCGGCGTGCTTTGCGCGTTTGCTAACTGCAGCTCAAAAAATCGGCGAGGAGGGCGAAAACGGCACCTTCTCTTATGGGGCAAGGCGAATACTTAGCACGAAATTTTATTTCACATGTAAATACGCAAGTATGTATGCTTTAGCGCCAAAAATCTTCCCCGAGTTCGAAAAGTGTTTGCATTCTCTCAGTGGTGAGCATCGTCCGTTCCGTTCCGTAGCATTATTTGTTGTTGTTGATCCGTGCCTAGATACCTCATAAACGTGAGCACTCTGCTAAGCCCGAAGGACGCGCGAAGCGACGAGCTGGGTCGATGGTGCTCCGCCAGTACTATTTCTCGCTACTACGAAGAGGTACAACAGGCAGAGGGAGTGGAAGAAGAGAAGAGCTACGCCCGATTAGACAATAGGGGCAAACTGCCTAGCAGTGACACGCCCTGGGATATCAAGATTATGTGCGGCTATCAGAGAAATCCAGCCGGTAACGTACTTACGTACCTGTATATGGCAAGTCCGAGGTTATCTGTATAGGTTAATAGGGGGAAATTCGGACCAGCCTATCTCCTAGCTAAACTGGAAAGTGAATAATTGGTGATTGTTGCTTATAGCTCCTTGATTGTTGTATCAATTATGTCCCTGTGTTCTGGTCTTTCCATGGTAGTTAGAGAATGCCCACTGTAAGCGGAAAGAACATATGTACTCCCCCCTCCCCCCCCCCCCCCCCCCCGACTAACAGAGTATTTTGCAAGAAACTTAAGGGCTCATGGCCCTGTTTTTCTGAGCGTGGACTCCTGTACTACTAGTGAAGTATCTGGTGATATCTAATTCCAGCTGTTTTCACTTCCTGACACCGTAGATCATCCGTCTGCTTGTTTTCCGTTCGCTCTTTCCGCTCCAGTCGCGCTCTCTGCGCTCGTCTTCGTACTATGCAGGGACAACTGTCTATGCATGGACAACTATCTAAATTCGGTCTCCTGGGCCAACGAAAGCGAGTTGAGAGGAGATCAAGATATCGATAGAAAGCTTGTTATACGATCTCTTTGACGCGCCAAAGAGCGCCTCTTGAAACGGCCTATCTGTGGCACTATTCTTGATTGAAACGATAACTTTTTCAAACACGTTTTTCTTGGATAACTTTGCGTAGAGGCAACGTAGAGAGGCGCCGCAGGTACCGATCGATTCCTCTCGTCAAGACGCATTGAATGGTATGCCTCATGTTGAAAAATACCCAGTGGTTCCTTTGGAACACCCATATCGCGTGGTTTTTGGGGCGTTCTTCGGCGTGTCGTACTGCGCCGTATACAAGAACTTTGGCGCTGCCGTTTGGTGTACGTGTAGAGGAAGACTCATGCTTTTTGTCATTATGAGTGATCACTTTTATCTTGCACACAACGGCTATGAGGAAGCCTCAAATTTGGCTCCGAAACAGGGCCATGAGACCTTAACCCATACTGAATATTACTGCCACAGAGGAGTTGAGTGTCAACGTTTTCTGGTGCGCATAAAGTAGAAGTGGTGGCAGTAATATTCAGTATAGGTATTCAGTATCAGTATACTTTGCTAGCTTGTACTGTATAAGCCAAGAACAGCTGTTCTTTTCAGCCGGTAAGAAGCTGAAAAAGTACATCTACGAGCGATACGAGTCATCTGGGCAGCAAGGTCCGTACGTGGCCATTTCCTACGTGTGGGACCCAGATGTGCGGCCCTTTCGCTTTCGGCCGTTTTGTAGCAAGCGGGAGGTAGAAGCCGTACTCAACAGTGATGGACTGGAGCACGTACCCGCCGAAGCTTACCTCACTCCTGCTCAACAGCAGGATCAGCAGAGGAGCTATGAAAACTCGATTGCTACGGGTAATGATAGCGTTTGATTGCTCAGAGTTGTTGTGGCATGACGTATGGTCATTTTATTTTATTCACTACTTGCGCTAAAGAATTATGTGTGGTCGGGTTGCGAGCTGACTTATCAATTCTTAGCGCAAATTACAATAGAAGAACTTTGCCCGTTCTGCGAAAAATATACATGGAATATTATATTATAAGATTTCGCCTCTTCGCCGATTTCGTTTTAGATGATTTCGCCTCTTCGGCTGCTGCAGATGTATCCTATTCCTACAGCGGGGATAATTTCGAACCTTCCTCACAATGTCACACAGATCCCACGGCCAGTGCGAGAAGACAAGGACGGCGGTTCACGCCTCACGCTCGCCTGCGCGCTTGGAATGGAAGCAGGAATGAACTCGCAGATGCTGGATCGTCCAGATATTTCCTGCTTCAACAGAGGAAACAAAGACAACAATTGGAGTTGCAGGTAAGGATCTGTTGTCGTTATTTTTATTTTACGAAGAACTTATAATTGGGACCGATTATAATTGGCACAGATTGGTCGGAATTGTAAATTCTTGGTAGAAAAATGACGCTTTGCGTGGATTAGTTTGCGCGAAACTACGGACATCAGCGGATTGTCAGACAGACACTGAAACCTCGATAACGCTAGTGGTCTTGTATGAGTTTGGGATAATGTATTGGTACCTATTTTATTTACTGGGGTACACCATTGATTTTACTACCTACTTGTATCTTCATTTTGAGGACGTAGTACACAAAAAACACCAACGAAAACCAAGAGCCACATCGCCAGAGAGACCGAGCCCCAACCAACCCGCACCACCACCAATCAGAGCCAGAGAGAAAGCAGCGAGAGCAAAAGCAAAGCACGAGATCGCGAAAAAGAAAAAAAAAGCAAGAAGAAGAGAAAGAAAACAAGAAAGAAACACAACAACAAAAAGCAAAAACAAAAAACAGCAAAACGCATAACCCAAACGAAACAAAACGACCGAAGGCCAACAGCAAAAGGAAAGAAGACAAAAAAAAGAAAAAAACGACAAAAAAAAAAAGGAAAAGCAGAGAAAAACAAAAGAGGGCAGGGAGAGGAAAGCAGAGAAAGAAAAAGAAAAAAGCAGAAGAAGAGCAAGAGGAAAGAAAGAAGGGGAAAACGCAACGACAGAAACAGCAAACAAGAAGAGAGAAAGAGAAAAAGCAAAGCAGAAAAAAAACCAGCCAGCGGGCAAAGAACAACACAGCCCACACACACAAAGCAGTCTAACGACACGCCGAAGAACGCCACAAAAACCACGCGATATGGGTGTTCAAGGAACCACTGGGTATTTTTCAACATGAGGCATACCATTCAATGCGTCTTGAGAGAGGGATTGGATCGGTACCTGCGGCGCCTCTCTATCCGTTGCTCTCTAAAAAAAAAAATAAAAAAAAAAAAAAAAACGCAAAGTTATTGCAAGAAAAAGGTGTTTGAAAAAGTTATCGTTTCAATCAAGAATAGTGCCACAGATAGGCCGTTTCAAGAGGCGCTCTTTGGCGCGTCAAAGAGATCGTATAACAAGCTTTCTATAGATATCTTGATCTCTCTCAACTCGCTTTCGTTGGCCCAGGAGACCGAATTTAGATAGTTGTCCATGCATAGACAGTTGTCCCTGCATAGTACGAAGACGAGCGCAGAGAGCGCGACTGGAGCGGAAAGAGCGAACGGAAAACAAGCAGACGGATGATCTACGGTGTCAGGAAGTGAAAAACAGCTGGAATTAGATATCACCAGATACTTCACTAGTAGTAAAGGAGTCCACGCTCAGAAAAACAGGGCCATGAGCCCTTAAGTTTATTGCAAAATACTCTGTTAGTCGGGGGGTGGGGGGGGGGACGGGGGAGTCCATATGTTCTTTCCGCTTACAGTGGGCATTCTCTAACTACCATGGAAAGACCAGAACACAGGGACATAATTGATACAACAATCAAGGAGCTATAAGCAACAATCACCAATTATTCACTTTCCAGTTTAGCTAGGAGAGAGGCTGGTCCGAATTTCCCCCTATTAACCTATACAGATAACCTCGGACTTGCCATATACAGGTACGTAAGTACGTTACCGGCTGGATTTCTCTGATAGCCGCACATAATCTTGATATCCCAGGGCGTGTCACTGCTAGGCAGTTTGCCCCTATTGTCTAATCGGGCGTAGCTCTTCTCTTCTTCCACTCCCTCTGCCTGTTGTACCTCTTCGTAGTAGCGAGAAATAGTACTGGCGGAGCACCATCGACCCAGCTCGTCGCTTCGCGCGTCCTTCGGGCTTAGCAGAGTGCTCACGTTTATGAGGTATCTAGGCACGGATCAACAACAACAAATAATGCTACGGAACGGAACGGACGATGCTCACCACTGAGAGAATGCAAACACTTTTCGAACTCGGGGAAGATTTTTGGCGCTAAAGCATACATACTTGCGTATTTACATGTGAAATAAAATTTCGTGCTAAGTATTCGCCTTGCCCCATAAGAGAAGGTGCCGTTTTCGCCCTCCTCGCCGATTTTTTGAGCTGCAGTTAGCAAACGCGCAAAGCACGCCGAAGCAATTTCTTCTTGCAATTTTGGTATATTTTTGATAAAGTAATTGCTTCGGCTTTATTTACGCGTTTGCTAACTGCAGCTCAAAAATGGCGAGGAGGGCAAAAACGGCACCTCCTCTTATGGGGCAAGGCGAATACCTACACGAATAATTGTGCATCTCTATGTAATTTCGTGCAGTGCAATATTAGCCTGTCCACGCTGCAAAAATCTGAGCAGTCTACTTATTGAATCGAATCGACCACAGTAAAGCAAACAGCAGGGTATCATGGCGTAAATCCGGCCGTTTTATCGGTGGGGTAAACCTGGCCGGCCACTCACGTGGAAAGAATGGCCTTCAGTACTAGGTGGCTGGGTTTGGGTTTACCCCATGGCCGGGTTTAACCCACGGTACCCTAGCTTATTTCACACTGCACACTTTGACGAAATTTTGGAAGACTGGTAGGTAAGCTTAAGTAGCTAAAGGATATCCACTACTTGCGCTGATGGCGCGTTCACCAGACGTCCGTCACGTCCGTCCGTCCGTCCGTCAAACGTATCTAGGAGTACATGGTTGTTTGCGGTGTGCCATGTACTCCTAGATACGTTTTACGGATTTGACGGACGGACGGACGGATGGATTTACGGACGTAACGGACGTCTGGTGAACGCGCCATGACTACGGGATATGGCCGCATGCTCTTCAGATTATCAGACTCTCGTAACAAGAAGCAGACATTCGGTTCATCCCGTAATGACAGCGCAAGTAGTGAATACGATCGATCCTGTATAAATACATACATACGTACGTGGCATTGCTCAGCTGTCTTCCCGATGGCACTGTATATCCCACTTTCATCTCATCGATCCGTTCCGGGTACAGAAGCAGACGCTCAATGTCATCGAAACTCAAACAGGATGCGCTGTAGATCGGCGGCTCTCCTGCCAGAGCTCTTTGGTGCTCGTTTCTCTCCCGTTTCCCAAGAAACAAATCTCTCCAGGAAACGCGACCCCCACTCTTCCGGGAAACGCCCCTCCGTTGCTCATTGAGGGATGCACTACTATGCACAGCTTCAATCATCACCTCCTCGTTTAGGCCCTCTTCATCCGCTTTGGGGTTTGCGCGGGAAGGCTGAAAGGAGGAGGGGGCAGTTTGCTCCTCATTTTCCTCTTCCTGAACATCGTTGTCATGAGAATCCCGAGAAGGTTGTTCCACGGCGAATTCTCCTCCTGCTTCTGCCTCGTCAACGGCAGTCGAAGAGAGATCATCCGCGTTTTTCTCTGCAGCCATTTGACCCAGTAGTTTCTTGGATTTCTTGCAAGGGGGAAATGCTATTTCTATGCCTTCTCCAATTTGTGCTGTGGCCATGATTGATCGAACGATTATTGGCTAAAAAAGCAAATAAAAGCGCATGAAAATAAACAAGTTTTGAAAACAAAAAGCACTACTTACGAATGAGCAGAGCAGCGATCAAAAACTTTCTTCAAGTTTTTATAAATCGTAGCACCTAGCACGTAGGCCGAGCGCCGAGCTATGAGCCGTGCGCTGCGCTCTGCTCCGTTTTCCTTACCTAAATCGCATTGGAAAGCGCACGTACGTACAGTGTACGCTCTAGAAGTACGCGAGACTTTTCCTCGCTAAGCTAATTGCTGTATTCATTTCCATTTCGTCATTTGCATCGCGTGAGGTATAGGTGTTCAATGCAAATTCAAAATTTATTCCCCAACCCAGACTTGCTTGCTGCTCCAGTTTTCGATGTTCACTGTTCACGTTTCTACCTGATTGCAGTCTTCAGTATTCTGTTCTTCATCGGTGTGTTCCTTTACCGGTATCATGTTTATTCTTGCCGATAAAGCTGTTCATTCATTCAGTATTCGCTTTTCAGCCTCTGGGGTGGAAAGCAGAACACGGATTATTGAAAATCTGCCGATATTAGCTCGAAAATCCCCGTCTTTTTCATTACTTTCTTGCGAGCAGTTGCCGCCGTGCATTCCGATTTCCTAGTCTGTCGATCGTCTTGATGCTGATATTTTGGTATGGAAAATTTGACATTAGTGCGCCACACACGTGGTGAGTGAGTACTGAGTTAACTCACGGTAAAATCACGGTGACTTCATTGAACTTCGTGTTTTGTTTTTCGTTTGAGCATTCTCAGTTGCTTCAAAATTCTCACAACACGGTTGTGAGTTGAATGAAATGGTGAATTTACCGTTGGTTCTACCATGCTTCAATGCATACATACACACCAAATTCACCACGTGTGCAGCGTACTATTGTCGCGTGTTGACTGACGCTTACGGTGGTATGTTCTGTCTTCTTCTCCGACTCCGACCTCGTCTTTTGCTCTTTTTTATCCAGTGATGGATTACTATTTGTCCAGCTTGCGCTTGAATACTTACTTTTTCGAAGCACATTGGTGTATCCGCATAGCTCCTTCCAACCTTTACAGCAGTACGTACGTACCACGTATGCAAACGACCGTTCCAACAGGAACCAACTGTTTGCACGTTTATTTGGACGATTTCTTGCCCCAGCTGTTCTCGCTCGCACCTTCAGGGAAAAATGTAGCTTTCTGCATATTTGAGGCTTGTTGCCAACAAGCGAAATTAGTGCTCATTTGTCCTGGGGACAAAAAGCCATTACTGTTTGTTCGCGCCAGCTTATTCAAAAAGGTGGGCGAACGAATGTATGGCGCCAACGATTCTTCTTCACTCCTCAACATCTGCAGTTGGGCATGCAATGTATGTACTATGTAGGTACAGTATGAAGGGTCCTGATTATGTATAGTGCAACCAAAGCTACCGACTTTAATTTTGTTTTATACTATTGCAATTTCGAACATAATTATGCTGACTTTTTGTCCCGCCCGATAAATGAGCTGTTATTTTCGTCATGCGGCACATTACATATGTGGGCAGGCAACTTTACGTGTATGTAGGCTGTTTACTATGTTATGTCACCTCGAAAATGCTCATAACTTCTGTATTAATACACGGATTTCAACCAAAATTTTTTTATTAGAATCCTGAGAATTTAGGAAACAAGCCTGGAAAATTTCATTACTGTACTCGCAGTATTAACGAGGTAACAAGCGACGCCTTTTACGGTCCTATTTTTTGATGTGCCCATTTTCATTCTCCAGGGCTTGTGGAGTCGCCTTCAAAACTCTGGGAAAGACTTTATTCAAGCATGTTCATAAAGATGGTGACAATGTTCCCTCTATAGTTTGGCAGTGCAAGCTGCAGAAAGATCTGAATGGATGCTTGAATAGACCAGAACAGCACACCTCCTTCCATGTGGACTTCAAAAATCGAGCGCTTTTCACGCCACTGCCAATTTTTGACCCCAAAGTTTGAGGCTTCATAATTCCCTTCATACTTCCAACACACCAATGAAATTTTGCGTGCTTGTTTCCTAAATTTTTAGGATTCTAATAAAATAATTTTGATTGAAATCTGTGCATTATTACCGAAGTTATGAGCATTTTCGAGGTGACATAACATAGTAAACAGCCTGTA
>JASAMW010004776.1:0-33223 GCA_030247985.1 Epsilonema sp. ZAB3_2
TCACTTTCAACCAAGGACAGTGTAAACAAATCAACGATAATTCACTGTAAATTCACTATGAGTTAGTTTATTGACCACGTGTGTAGCGCACCATAGTGGTCTGCACGCTGCCTTTGTCTGGTTTCAGGGTTTACTGTCAGTGTGTGTTAGCTAAATTAACGCGCATTTTATTTGGATATAAAATAGTCTCCATATTTATGGACGGGGTAACATTTTTTATGCATCTAAAACGCGCGCCATATTTCACGTTTGCTCTTTTTCAATACAGCTGGGACGGCGGGGTGGATTGATGTGCGACAGTTTTGCCGGCATAAAAAAATTTAAAACAGACCACTGCTAAACGATTTTTCGTCTGTTACCGTCCCAAATGACATAAGCGAAGGCCAACGCCCTATATGTATTTTTTTCGTTTTTTTTGTTTTTTTTTGTGAGCAGACGATGCCCTACCGGTCTTGCATTACGTGCCCTAGCCCTGTATTTTGTATCATGATGTAGCCTACTCCTAACGCAAAGCTTAAAAGTACGTGGTGTGTTTCAGTTCTGGGCCTGTGTTAAAAAATTTGCTTTCTTTTTTCTATCCTGTGAAATAATGCGGCGCTTTACGAACGAGTAGTAATCTACAATATCGAGGTAAAGAACAGAGCGTTATGTAAGTTATCGGAATAGCTGGTGTTTGTCGCTCAAAAAATAGCTGGCAGTACAGTAGGTGGCCTTAGTACAGGATCGCACACTATGTACAGGTACATACGTATACGTACGTACGGTATGTATAGCTATGCCAACTGTAGGTACATACCTGGTACTTGGAGGTCTGTCTGGGCCTTTTGATTGGTTCCGCAGCGCATTTTTTGCTCGCCTGTATGCGAAAAATTAATTGTGAAAAGTGGCATTCTAGTGACACCAAAAGCTCGGCTCTACTCCAATCGCGAACAGTGGAGAGAGCCGGGCGCAGTTTTCATGGCGGAAGCAATCCTTTTTGATTAGACAATGTTGCTCCCTTTTCAACTGCAAAACGACAAAAAAATCGAAGCTGCTTTTCTAATCTTTTCACGTATTTACGATAGCCCAGTTTTTGTTTGTGTAGTGTCTACGTGTGTGCTATGTATGCGCTATGTATGTGCTACAATATCGGTATGTACAGTGAATGCGTGGTTTTGATGCATCATGGCAACGGGCAGATCTACCCAAAAGAAGAAAATTTATTTTTTGTAACTAGTATGCACAGTATGCAGAAGTCCTCGAAAGAAAATAAAATTATTGGCTCTTGCTGTCGTCAAAAGTCAAAAACTTTATACGAGCTGTTTGATTTGTATGTCCGGGTCCGTTTTCCCAGAATATTGCAACTCAGCACACATTTTTTTACTTCGCAAATTCTTGTCTTTCTTTAATACATCGTTCACGATTAAGTATTTACTGTATGTGTGCAATATTAACTCTATTATTCTTTTGTATTGCAATGCTAAGGCAGGAATTTTATTCAGTTTATCTATTTTTTTATCTGCGATAACAAAAGATTGCTGCACTTGCAGTATGTGTAAAAAGTGCGTGATCACAAGCGCAACCAACAAAAATATGCACGCCATTGCCGAAATTTTTATTTAGGACTGATAAGCAACCTTAGAATAGAATGATCAACGATTCTCATATCGCCAATGCCAGCAACGATGACCTTCTCCTTTCTTCAAGCAATAAATCAGAAACAGCAGCAAACTGCTACTATTACGGTACCTATGACGTTCACGTCAAAGTCTGGTTGGTTCTGCTTGTTGGCTCCAGCATTGCAATCATTTCCGCCGTAGAAAACATCTTTCTAGCCTGTTTACTCTTTTCCAACAAGAGCATACGCAGCTCTCAGCTGTTCTACCTGAGCCTTCTCACCCTCCTGGACACTTTTCTAGCCTTTTCCTACCTGTTACTGATGTCCTGCATGGTTTTGTTCGATCACCTTCACAATATCGTCATATATCGAGTATGGGCCAACTACGTGCAGCCGGTGTTGTCTCTGAGCGACACAGCCTTGACCGCCAGCGTCTATCTGATTTTGGCCATGAGTTTCGAACGATATTTGCAAACTTTCGCAAACCACCCCGGATCGTGTAGTGGCCGATTAAAGAATGTGGTGCAGAATCATCGCTTGCTAATCGCCGCATTAGTCTTCCTGTTTTCCTTTTGTGTTCGGGCGACCAAATACTTGGAGATGACCGTAGAGTATCGACCAGAATGTAGCGGGCAATTCGGCGAATACATGCTGGGACCGGCAACCATCTTTGGCAATAAATTCTTTCACACTTTCTGGTCCTTCTGGGTGAAGCACATCGTGCACGTTTTAATACCTTTTCCGGCGCTCATATACCTCAATGGCGCCATCTTACTGACGCTGAAGCGGACGTATTCGCAAGAAAAGAAGATGTCCATCTTCACTGGCTTACCTCTTTCGGCCATGTCTACCGCTGCTGTTCAGACCAAGAGAAACCTCAAAGTATAATAAATAAATAAATAAATAAATAAATAAATAAATAAATAAATAAATAAATAAATAAATAAATAAATAAATAAATAAATAAATAAATAAATAAATAAATAAATAAATAAATAAATAAATAAATAAATAAATAAATAAATAAATAAATAAATAAATAAATAAATAAATAAATAAATAAATAAATAAATAAATAAATAAATAAATAAATAGTCAAGAATCAGTGCATGCAGAGCAGATACATAGCGAATGGGCCAGTCGGCGAAGATATCGTTTCGAATACGGTAGGCCTACCGCTAAAATAAATAAATAAATAAATAAATAAATAAATAAATAAATAAATAAATAAATAGAAATGTGCGTACCTACGTAGGCCTGTATTATATGCAAAATTGTTACAGCAAGCCACCCTCATGCTAATCTCAGTGGTGTGCATGTACCTGATCGCCAACGTTCTAAACTTCGGGACGACCATCTGGGAGTTCGTGGATCGCGAAGCCCTGTGGCAGTACTTCGAGTTCTACGATTACTCTTCGGACATCATCAGCATTCTGACGATCCTCAGCGGAGCGCTGCGCCTGCCCGTGTACATCGTTTGTAATCGCTACATTCGCTCGGAGTCTCTCCGCCTATTCACCCAGTGCTTCTGCTGCTTCCGTCAAAGCAGCAGCATTCGACCGTGGAGAAAACGAACGAGGGCGACGGCCAGGTACAGGAAAGACTACGCAACCGCTGCTACAACCGGTCTGGAATCGAACGGAGCCGCGTTGGTGATGGCGAATCGGGCAGTCTCACTTCCTGCTGGAAGGGAGGCGAGAGGCGCCGAGGCAACGGAAATAGGCCTAACCCTTCTACCGGTCACCGCGTCTTGCCCTAACATCAAGGTCAAGGATGGACTGGTGATTCAGCATCGTCGGCTGGTGGTTAAGGCGAAAAGTCGCGACCGAAACCGCGCTTCCCTCATCACCATCGAGCTGAACGGGCGATTCGAGGACGAAGACGAATCGACGGTTGTGTACGTGTAACAAACGGATTGTCTTCAGTCAGTAGAGTATAGTAGTCTAAAGCGCCCTGTGTACGCTGCAAAGAGTCATGATTTGACCCTCACGCGCCGAGAAAGGAAAACGGCGTTTGCGCGTGCGTTGTTATGTGCTTGTTCTGCTTTCTCACTACTCACTTGTCAGAGTCCTCCGCCATTGGGATTCCCCTTTTCAGTTGGCTTGCTTTCATTCATACAACAGCAGCTGTACTGTACGTACTTTGAAATTTCCTATCTTTTGTACATACGTAAAGCCTAAGCCTCAGCCTAAATACAAAATTCAGCTGTACATATGCAGTGTTGTCGTTTTGTCGAAAACAATCGTATTCCTGAGTTTAAACAGACACATATTTTAAAAAATAGGCGCGCCCCGTGTCTTCCTTTCCCGCGTGGGGGCCAGAGCACGACTCATTAGAGTGGAGGGCGCTATACTGTATGTAAGTGCAAGACAATAAAGCTGACGAAAAAATACTATTCGATACACAGCATGGGATTATTCTAAATCCAGCCAACCACCTTGATATATGAACGCACTGTAGTACTGTACGTATGTACAGATAGAAAAGTGTATTGCATCAGTTTAGCACAGCTATTTCAGTTGATCAGTGAAAGTTTTGATCATTACACCTCTACCAACAACGATTCTTTGATGGGTTCGTTCGATCTCTTTGGTTGGATATGCGTGCTATCGGTTGTGTTACAGTTTATTTAGTAGGTAGTTACACGGTATGGTATACATACATACATACATACATACATACATACATACATAATCGTACATAACAGAATGGCTGGCTACTGATAGATAACATTGTCATGTGCTATATAATGACATATGTAATCATAGCCATAATTATTTATGTAGCCTGATAAATATGTACGTGTATGTATGTACTATACTACAGTATGTATGTAGGGAACGCTTTGCTTCTATCTATTGGCTTGTGGAAGCACACAAATGAAATTAAAAGTGAAATTTTATCTTGATGACGAAGCAGGAAATTCAGCCGACGATGGTTGGCATTGGCATAGAAAACAGTAATAGAGTGGGTTACTAGGAAACTATAGCTTTGGTCGTGACCATGACAAGCACAAAACGACAATATAATAATATCGTACATAACAAAAGGACTTCCACAACAGTAAAAACTATCACTCTAAAGTAAGGTCAGAAATAATTATCGCACTATTTGAGGCACTACTGTACACTCCCCAAACAATTTGGGGTAGGTACTGCATGCAACACATATTGAAACTTATCCTATTGGCTAAATATCTGACTCCGACTCTGACATGACTTTGTCGGTGCATACTGCATGAAAGCAAGACTGGAAAAAAATTCGAGTATTCTTGTTTAGCGTGTCACCGTTTTACTTATGTCATGTAACTCTGCATAGGTACTTACGTACTATATGTACATGGTACAACATACACCTCGACGGTTATTACCAATCTGTTGGCCTGTCTGTCATCAAGGCCAGATTGTTACAGGGCATGCGCATAATGCAATGCGCGCACCACACAAAAGCGCAATAAAGTTCCAGCTGATCTGAAAATGAAAACTTTAGCCTGCGCTTTTTCCCCATTTCATGCGCCGTGATGCATTGAGCGACGCAAAATTGTGAATCATCACCCAACGATTAGGCAGCGTTATTGTTACTGTCCAAAAGGCCAAAAACCTCTTGAAAATGTATCGTACTACATTTTACATACATTTTACATTTTACATCGTACTACATACATAAAATTATTGAAGCTGCACGACTCAAAAAAGGAACTTAAGCTGCAATCGGCTTCGATTGACGATCGGCAGGCATGATGGATGCATTCGTCGTTGCTACCGTAACCTCAATAGTGGTGTCAACTTGGCTTGCTCAAACAAGCGGCGAAAAGGATAAGAAAATTTGCAATAAGGTACATACATTACATACGTAGTAAATACATACATACGTTAACATTCGTACGTACAGTACGTATTATCGTACATTTTTCAGTGCATTTTTTGATCGGTATTAAGGAGAAAAGTGTAATCCAGAGGGGTCTACTTCGCGACCACCCGTCACTCTTTGCGCAATTGTTCCATACCTATAGTTTACCTACCTGTATGTACATACCGTATGCGTAATGTACTGTGTTGTACTACTGTACGTAAAGGTATATGTTACTTTTAAGCTTTTTCGCAACGTGCCAGAACAAGAACTGACTTGGACAGCGGAGAAGAAAGACGAGCTAGCCGAGAAATTCCAGCCCAACTTGGATCTGGAAAAATCTTGCGGGATTCGGTTGGAGAAGGAACCGATCGATCCCGAGCTATTTGAAGGAGACATAATCGCTAATAATTCTCCGGATCAACCAAAACCACCTTCGAAACCGGCTCAATTTCAACAGCTACAGTACGTGGCCAGATCGGCGATTCGCGGCGATTATCGGCGTTGGCCTCAGAACACGATTCCGTACGCAGTTTCCAGCCAATTCGGCCAGCTTCCGAACACCTTAAAGGGTGGATGTGGCAAAGATTTCCCATAGCGAAGGCGAGGATCGATTTTTCAAATTTCCTTCGGTGGAACCTATGCAGTTTTACATGCTGAATCGAGCCTTCCCACCTGTCTCGACGCGATTTTGCCTCCTCGCAGAGAAAACCCACTTGCAAAGCGTGTTTCGCAACGTTGCGAAACACGCTTTGCAAGTGGGTTTTCTCTGCGAGGAGGCAAAATCGCGTCGTGACAGATGTTGAGATCGATTCAGCATGTAAAACTGCATAGGTGCACCCAAGGAAATTTGAAAAATCGATCCTCGCCTTCACAATGAGCAAATCTTTGCCGCATCCGCCCTTTATTCGCCAGCGCCATGAAAGAGTTCGAGTCGCGCACGTGCCTCTCGTTCGTACCTCGAAATCAGACGCATCACGACTACGTGTTCATTCGAAAACGACAAGGATGCTACTCGATGGTTGGCAAGGTGGGAGGAAAGCAAGACTTGTCGCTGGAGAAGAAGTGTCTGCACAAGGGCACAATCATGCATGAACTGATGCACGCTGCCGGATTTTTTCACGAACAGTCCAGGTACCCTACATGTACATTATATGTACGTTATGTATGCATTACGTAGTTTCATACCCGTACGTACGTACGTACGTACCTAGGTACATATTGTACGTACACTGAACATACTGTTTACCCAAAGTTTCAAGCTGGGTATTTTATCCCTGACGAAGACCAACGTTCCGTTTTGGTCGAAACGTCGGACTCTATGTACGTACGTCGTCAATAAATATTTCATCAGTTGTTCGTCGTACTGCAAACGCATCTGGCTTCGATCCTGAAAATAGTGCTCAACATCTTGCACGCACTGTACTATCACTGAACATACTGTATGAGGCAGATACCGCATATCCACTGTGCTAGAGGTACTTATGTACGGTCACAGACGCCAATTTGAGAAGTCCTAAACGATTGTGAGTTGTATGTACATGTACAGTACGTTACTGTATGTACACTACAACTGTACATACGCACATGTAGGCTATTTAGTACACGTATATATTGTACGGTAGTAACGTTGTATACACCAC
Source organism: Epsilonema sp. ZAB3_2 (assembly GCA_030247985.1). Lineage (NCBI taxonomy): Eukaryota > Metazoa > Nematoda > Chromadorea > Desmodorida > Epsilonematidae > Epsilonema > Epsilonema sp. ZAB3_2. The sequence goes on from JASAMW010004776.1 coordinate 7,090, forward strand.
TACCGTTTCCATACATAGCTCGGTTGGTACGTAGTGTATGTATGTACCTACAGCACAGTTGAAATAACTTTGAGGGAAAAAGGAGTATTCTGGATTACAGACACGACCGTGACGACTACGTTGACATTCACTGGTCAAACATTCCCGCTGAACAACACGGGCAGTTCCAGAAATTCCAGCTGTGGACAATCCTGGATCAAGGTGTCGGCTACGACTATAATTCCCTAATGCATTATGGAAAGTACGCATTTTCGAGCAACGGAAAGGCAACGATTACGCCCAAAGCCGGGAGGAAGGGGGCTGAACGGATGGGTCAAAGAGACGGATTGAGTGCGAAAGACGTTGCAAAAGTGCGCAAACTGTACAATTGTCCAGAGGAAGAAGCGACTAAGGAAAAAGCGAAGAAGGATGCAGAGAAAGAGAAGCAGACGAGAACTGAGTGCAAGGATGAGTACTGGAGCTGGGTGTGCAGTGCGTGGAAATATTTGGGCGTCTGTCAGCGGCGGGATCGGGCGAAACTTTGCGCCAAAAGCTGCGGTGCCTGCGACGAACTAAACAGCGATCCTGCACCGACAAAGAATAAGCAGGTGAATTGTATGAACAAATACGCAGATTGCGACAGATACGCGAAGCAGCTGGATTATTGTAAAAGCGGAAACAGCTTCACATACAGGTGGATGATGCGAAATTGTCGACTGGCTTGCAATTTGTGCTGATATATAATATTATCCCCTTGGCGTGGAAGAAAAATCAATCCTTATATTTGCCAAATATAAGGACAGTTTTGTTTTTGCGATTTTGAAAATAAGGATAGTTCAGAAACCAAAATAGGGATTAAAATTTCGATCCTTATATACTTTGGGCCTGAACTTGTTTCAATCCTTATTTTGGATTGGGAAAAATTCGAAATTCTCTTGTCCTCGCATCTCTTTCAAAGAGTACTGCATCGCTGAAGGATTACTTCCATCCTGTCCTGCGTTGCAATAAAGATTGGCGGTAATACAAATAAGGAAATAAGGAAAACATAAGAATTTCAAAAAAATAAGGATTCCTGATCCATAGATTTCGATCCTTATAAAGCCAAAATATAAGGATCGAAGTTTTAAAAATAAGGATTGGAACGAAAATGAAAAAATCGAAATAAGGACTGAAATTTTCGAAAATAAGGATCACCCAGCCCTGGTAAGAATACTTACATCTTCCACGTTAAGGGGTTATCAAAGTGCAAAGAATTGCAAGTTATACGCCTTTTTGTTGTCCATGAGAAAATAAAATATGGTATCAACATCAACTGTAATTGAGATGAGTTCACGGAGATGCGATGCCACATCTGCTACGCGCATCCCCGGTGCATCACATTCAACTATGATCGATCCGATTTCCAGTGTAGTATGTATGAAACCTGTTGTCGTATATCTGGGCAGGACAACAGCCCACTACAACAACGATCGCTATAGCGGACGTATTGACCGTGCCTCCAACCCCAATCTGCCAGCCTATCAGCACTTGCGATTTGGTCGCTTCGACCGTGGAGCCCAGGGGGAGCGTTTCTTGTCTTGGTTCCAACTGTTGGAGAATATCGGGGATGTTAGCGCTTGCGTACTAAACTGTAGAATGAATGCTTACTGCAATGGCTTCAACTACGCAGCTAGCTTGGGAAGGTGTGAGCTGTGTGTAGGGGATACGGTCACTTGGTAGCCGGTCACTTCGTTGCGGTCACTTCGTTGCGGCGGTGATCACTTCGTTACGAGAACTTTCGTTGCGGTCACTTCGTTGCGGTTTTTTTTGTTGCGGACATTTCGTTGCGGCCATCCTCTGGTCATTTCGTTGCGAGTACTTTCGTTGCCGTTCATTTCGTTGCAGGCTTAGGCTTAGGCTTAAGCTTAGGTAAATCTCGCAACGAAATGACCAGCAACGAAAGTTCTCGCAACCAAATGACCAGAGGACGGCCGCAACGAAATGTCCGCAACGAAAAAAACCGCAACGAAGTGACCGCAACGAAAGTTCTCGCAACGAAGTGACCGCGGCAACGAAAGGTCCGCAACGAAATGTCCGCAACGAAAAAAACCGCAACGAAGTGACCGCGAACCGTGTGTAGACTGCGATCAAAAACGGATATTGAACTGAATGCGAATTACCATCGTTTTCAGCTACATACAAGTTATCCGTGAGTGACTAAGTACAGTCGCGATAGCGACCTACAGTACTCGATCCAATACATACTGTAGTGTACATACCCCCTTTTTGGGGAACCGGCAAACCGACTTTCTTTCTCCGAAGTTCGGGGAGGTAGATTAGCCATAGCAAGCAAGCAATGTTTCTTTTCCGCGTGCATAACGTATGAACATAACCCGTAAAACGGCAGTGCTGAAGTCGTCAAATTGGGCGTTGAGGGTTTCATTTTGATTTTCATTCATTTTTGCATGAAGTCGTCAAGTTCGACCACCTCTGCTGTTTTCCAGTTTTTGATGAAAATTTTTGAAGACTTCATTTTCGGTAAAAACGAAGTCGTCAAAAAGTGAAGACTTTATTTTGTTTTTTTCAGTGAAGTAGTCACCGATTGAGATTTCGCTTTGAAAGAGTTTAGGGAGAGGTGATAGTTTGAGTGAAATCTTCAAGAGTAGGTGCTTGCTTTAGATCTTCAAAAAATAAAAACAAAATAAAGTCTTCACAAGTTGACGACTTCACCAACTGAAACCCTCAAAAAAATTGACTACTACACTCTGAAAAAGAGCCCGAAGTAGTCAAAAAATTTCATTCCGCTTTGAGGAGTTCATCTTGACAAATGGACAAAAATGTCCAAACCTACACTTTACGGGATAAGATAAAACAAGCAATGCACGTAGATGGATACTCAATACTCAGAAGAGTCAACATGTAAGTACCCAATTAAAACTGTTTGCTACATAATCAATAGAACTGTACGAGGATCAACAATCATAAATGTAGCAGATATCATTTGTCAACTAAAATCAATCGGCGTAGGAAAAGTCTCATGGAAAAAGCCATGGAAGGGTTTCGCTGGATGCCGAGGGCACCCAGGTCATTTGACAAGCCAAGGTCCAAATTCACAACAGCTTGAAATGGCCACCGAGGAGGGGAATATGGACCAAGTCCATAGCTACTTGTGACGCATTCCAACCCAGCCATGGACGCCCAGAACCGAAAGAAACAATTACGAGACAATTAAGAATGTGCGTCTGCTCTTCGAAAACATGCATTTTGACACTGACGAACGCATTGTGACTTCCCCAAATAGTGCAGTGAACTTTCCGGCGTCGAGTGTCATAAATAATTACAATATCTTTTAGATTGCAGAACCCGCTAGCGGTTTCTTGAATTTCATATCCCGCTAGCGGGAAGTAAAATTTCATTTCCCGCTGGCGAGATTTCAAATCTCGCTACCTTTAAGATCCCGCTACGACACATACACCGACACTGTGGGGATAAGGGGGACGTTGCTACATAATGGTATGTACGTACAGTACTGTATGTACAACAGTAGTACATACTACATAGTACTGTAAAATGGAGAAAATTTCATATCGACAATGTATAAGAGGAGCGTCTTACCCACAAGCGTCTCACAAGCGTCGCAAGCTTGTGCCAGGGCAGAGATAACGCACTGATTGATGCGCGCCGCTACTAGTGCGCCGCACCATATTTAGGCGTTAGGTTAGGTAGTTTACTGTACATACTACTGTACGTACGGCATGCTACGTACATACGTACTACCGTTCATACAATAATTGTGTGTGTAGTGTAATTATACAGTAGGACTTACATAGGTAGCATAAACTTGCTTTATGAAGACATCTTGCTTCTGTGGGCAATAAAAGTGATTACATTACAGTTTACCAGGGCGTAACACGGTCGCCAAAGTTTGCTATATAATTCACGGCAGATTACACGATCGTAAATTTGGACACTTTAACAAAAAGTTGCCATAAGCTGCCGCTCGTGTGAAAGCTTTGTAGTCGCTTTGCAACCACACGCCCTGATCATGAACGTACGAATGTTCAGTATGGCTTCTCCTACAATTTTTCTAAGCGCTTTGCTAACCTTTTGCGCCTTTGCTCAGCTGACCAGTGGTCATTTGGGCTACAAGTGTTTCGGACAACCGCCCAGACCCGGCAGTCGCGTGTGCCCGGCATTTGCCAACACCGACTGTTTTTGCACCTCGTCAGGCATCGATTGCGATCCGTTCCTGGCTACACTTCCACACACGGATAACACATTTCCGACGTTCAACACGACCATGATGTGCAATAACTCGGTGTCCGTGCTCATTTTCGATTTCAAGTTTACGGTAAATCACTTGCAAGTCCAGTCATCTACTTGGTCATGTTTGTACTCTACTCTACGTACCAGTTCACGTACTACGTACTGTATGCACAATCAACTGTGAATAAAACGGCTTCCCCACCCAGTTGCCAAAGCCAACCGGTTCACCTGGAAGGACTCAGGGCGTGACCAAGAGAACAAGAGGGAGCCCCGGGTTCGATTCCAGCCTCCGTTGATATTCCAGCCGCTTGGCTCATATTCCAGCCACCTTTTTCTTTTTCAATCAGGGGATGATTGTACATATAACTTATGTAGTTTCTGCACACCGACCCTTTGCAGGCGGTACCGGCCTACGCGTACAACGCATCTTGGAGCGTGGACCACATCACCCTCTACGGCACACCCCTACAGAGCATCAGTCCGCTGGCGTTCGCCAGCTCCAATCTAGGCGCCAACGTTCACTATCTGTCCATCAGCTACACGAAGCTGAGTCAGTATCCCACCAGCGCAGTCGTGCCGTACCTGACCTCTTTGGACACGCTCCGTTTCTACCAGAACAAACAGTACACGCAGCTGCTGGCGAACACCTTCTCGGGGTTAAGCCGCCTCGCCATCCTTGATCTGGACAGCAACGCCATCAATTACATCGCTCCGGGGGCGTTCAGCGGTGTGCCGGCACTGAAACAAGTTGACCTGAGTGGAAATGCGATCGTGCATATTTCCGCCAACGCCTTCAATGGCGCTCCAGCCCTGGGCCTACTCCAGATCGACCTTGGGCCTCAACCGGTCATAGTAGCGGGCGCTTTTGGCTCCACCACTATGCAGAACCTCACAGATCTGCGACTTCGTTTACTCAACGCCACTTTCCTTACGCCCAAATGCTTCGGTACGCCACCGAGCGCCATTAACTGCCAGGCTATGCCTAACTTACGCAGTCTGACCATCAGAAACGGTATTTGTCCCGACCTTTTGGCCAACTTCTACGGAGGCATGTGCCTGCAAAGTTTGAGCCTGTACCACCGTGTGGTCTTCGCAAGTAGCGCCACCACCCCTGTCTGTCTGAACGCCCTGAACAAGATCACAAGTTTGCAAAGTCTCTACGTGAATTTGAACCAACCCGCGTACCTGAACGCTACCGGCATGACGGCTCTTCGCTCGGTCACTTCAGATGGTCACTCGTTCGGGTCCCTTTGCGATGAGAGCTTGGCAACCATGCCCAACTTGACAAAGCTTTCCCTGCTGGCCTACAACCGCCACTACGTCCCAAGACAGATTCAGCAAATGCCGAAGCTGAATAGTTTCTCCATCTACACCACCACAGGCTCGCTGACCAGAATCGTCTGCAACTGCAGTAACTACTGGTTCTATTCTTTCGCTCTGCAACACGGCCTAGACTTTAGCAGATGGCGCTGCTATGGCTCAACGGCGCTACAGTACCCCAATGTGACCACATATTTTACACAGAACGTTGGCAATTGCTTGGGGCCTTTCCCTGCAATCACGGAAGCCAACGCTCAACAATGCCAAATGGGAGCACCGTGCAATCCAAATAACGCTCCTCTCACAAGTACGTAAGTAGATCATTTTTAATGCTGCGTGTAGAATTTTTAAATAGTAAATACTGTCTGTAGCACATGAACAAGCTTACCAGTAGTCAAGTCAACTGCTCATTTTAGCTCGGTCACCAGCAAACAATGTAAGGAAAGAAGCGCCTGTTCTCTTTTCGTGGATTCTTTGCAGTTTTGCACAACTTGATAATGTTATAATAGTGCATACATACCTACAGTACGTACGTGTACTGACTGTACCTTTGTACGTACTGTACGTACCGTTAGCACTCTAAGACATTTTCTGCCTTTGTCGTACAGCCGGTGCTTCGCGTGTTCTTGGAATTTTTCGACAATACTGCTGGAGGTGGACTGTTGATGCAATGGCCGCCAACTCACTGCGACATGATGTGGTTCACTGGCTTGGACCAGTGTGACATGGCCTTGCAAATCTGCGTGGAATTACTGCCAGCGTAAACGCCGGTGTCGTCTGTTTCCAACATTGTCAAATGAGCCTGCCTTACAGTTGTATCACAAATAAATCCCTGTATAGATAAAAATGGCCTACGTACAGTAAGTAATGAAAAGAAACGAAGCAATCCCCGAAAAGAATTGGGGCCTTGAAATAGGAGAATAACCTATAAATAGGTTTTGTAATATCCTATGAACAGGTTTCGTAATATCCTATATGAATAGGTTTCATAATATCCTATTTTTAGCCCCTAGTCAGTCCCTATTCTTGGTCAGGGATTGCTTCGTTTCTTTTCACAACGTAAGAAATTCTTCTCTATACAGGGATTACGTAAGTATCAAGGAATTTTTTGCGGTAAAATTTTTTCAGGTCCAGCAGTTTGACATCGTGTATGACTGGCTGGATCGACCTGGGCCAGGTCACATCCAATAGCAACAACGCCACATTTACAACTGCTCGATATGGTGGCTGGAGCAATCCGATGATGTTCGCAACTCCAGGCGGCATGTACCAGGTGGGTACACATGTTCGTACGCTAATGTATTGTAGGTGTACTGTATGTATACAGTAGAACATCACATCATGACTTACATGTAGTAAATCAGTATTTTTGTTCTATGGACTTTCTTGAGTTTACCAGAAGTTTTTGACTTTTGGAAGGGCAAACATTCACGTTTTCTCCACACGAAAGGACATAATTCTGATCTGATAACTGATTTTCGTTTTTGTCAGTTTGTGTTATCTGATTTTTGTTTTTGTTAGTATGTACGGTAGATACCTAAACAAACACCTTGCATTTTGTATGTACGTATTTATGTATACGTACGTATTTATGTATTTATGTACGTATGTGTTTATGTGTTTATGTACGTATTTATGTATTTATGTATTTATGTATTTATGTATACCTACAGTACGGTATTTTTAGGGATTTCAAGTGAAACTGATGGCAATGGATGTTGACAATGGGGCGAGGCAAATGATTGACCAATTGTACTGCCAGGCGCCAGTTTCCATGTTCAATAGCAATCAGGGTGTAATCGGGTGCAAGCATTTACGGCCTAGCAAGACGTCTACCTAGTAAAAACAAAAACTTACGCTTTTGGTTTTGATGTTATTCAAAATGGCGCCTTAAGAGTGTCGATCAACCACTGTCTCTTTCAGCTTGCAATTTGCTTACACTTTCATGTAAGCCAAGAAGAAAAGGTGTGATGCAGTGAAGATCAGTGATGGTGTGTTATATTTATACACAAGAAGAATGGTTAAGCATGCAGGTTTTGACAAGACGAGAACTATAATATGAACAATACAATACTTTCTAATTCTTCAGTGTACCTACGATGCATCCATTCACTAACTAAAAAAATAGTATGCTAAAAAAGTTTAAAAAACAAAATAACGCGAAATGAAAATAATAAATAGAGTAAGAATAAATGGCTTGCCTATAAAGTGCTGTAGCTTCAAAATATGAGTAGTGTTGAGATATGCCCGGCGTCCACCTGTGTACTACATACCGTATTTACCTGTGCATAGCCCCATGAGGCTATGCAAAAATTGAGAGGTCCTATATGGGGCTATCATGGGGGGGCTATGCATGGGACATTTTTTATGTTTTTCAGAGGTGCGCAGAGGCATACTTTTTAGGTCAACAGCACGTGTTTTAGGGCATAATTGAGGTCAAAGCAGGGTTATTCTAGTACGATACACTTCAAGCAGGCTTATAGGCATCTTAGCTTGGGTGTGGGAGTGGCTATGGATAGCTTATGACCAGCTTATATAGGTAGCTTCAGGTACTGTACAGTACTTATGGGGCTATGCATGGGTCATTTTTTTATGTTTTGCCAATATGGGGCTATGCATGGGGGCTATGCATAGGGGGGGGGCTATGCACAGGTAAATACGGTAAATAATTTCTATTTCTTTCTTTTCTGCTCTTGGCGTGCAGACCGTTATCTGTTGTCTACTGTTGCTGTATCAGTATCAGTATCAGTGCTGCATCAGTAGCGTTGCTGCCGCCCTTCTGCTTCGTTGACATCACTATCTTCAGATGGTTTCTTCGCCCCCGCAGTATTATTGGAGGATGACTGCTGAAAGTAGGTGATGGCCTCCTGTGCTTGCTGATGCTGCAACTGCAGTAACTGTCCGTGTAATTCCGCCGGATTGTTCGCAGGGATCGGTAGGATCACTTTAGGATTCCACAGTGCCCGCATGGCCAAACGAATGGTAGGGTTGAGCAGGTAGTACAAGAGGGGATTATAGGCCGACTGCAGACCTCGGACAATTTCGAACAGCCCCGGGGCGAAGTTAATGCCCACCAGCAGCGACACGTACAGGGTGCGCACGAAAAATCCCGGACAGAAATCCCGGGAATAATTCCGGAGAGAATAATTTTTTGGCATTACACCGAGTTGAGCAAGCAAGAGAAGAGGTCCTTCAGTGGTTGCTAGCCTGTTGTGTTATTTTGAACTTTTGATTCAAAACTGCTCCTCCACTATGTACGTAGTATGTGTACAGTAAATATGTACGTACGTACATACGTACTGTGCCTGTACCGCAGGTCACATGGTATTATATTAAAGACATGTACAGTACAAGAGAAGCAGTTTGAAATTGAGCTGTGCAGTCAGATGGGGTCGTGCGCTAAGACGGCCGTAATCCCGTACCAGTACTGCGCTGCGTGTTCGACTCACGCACTGGCTGCCCAATTTTTCAAACTTCTTCTCTTGTGCGTACTGTGCCTGTACATACTGTAGTTCGACAGAGCATTACAGAACAGAGAACAAAGTGTAAAGTACAGGGTGTTCACTTTGGGTAGACCATGTCGTTTGGGGCTATAACTCGGGAACCACAAGGGTTAAAACGCTGAAATTTTTCTTGCATATACCCAAGAATATGCCTAACCTTGTGTGAAAATTTCGTTCCAAAACTCCAACCTGAACATAAGATATTGGTACCTCAAGTTTCGACCACGAAAATCATAAAGTTTTCGAATCGCAAGTCTGGTGTTCAGAGAATTCTTGTGACATTTTCATCATAACGCTAGCCAGCACATGAAAACACCATGAATATTAATTTTCAGTTCAAAGGAACCTTCAGAGTACTAAAACACAGCTTGCCCTGAAGAAAAAATTTGAAATAACGAGTTGGGATAAGTCAGATAGGGCGAACATGGCGGTTCATAGCTCACTTTTGCACACAAACTTTGAGACAAAAATCGGGTCGTTTAAATTAAAATTTTCTCCGATAGAAACCAAGTTTTGGCCTTTCTAAATATGTTCCAGAACTTGGTTTCTCTTGGACAGGTATGTTCGGCGTTGGACAATGGGATGAAACATCAAAGTTCAAACTGCCGCCAAAAGTTAATTGGCTGCAACTAAAAAAAGCGAAGCCTTGATATAAATACAGCTCATTAGCATGGCTGTAAAAAAACGCATTTCCCATCATTTAGATTAGCCACATGAGGGACAGGGTCCTGAAGCGAACGAAGACGACGACGTGCGCATTGCGTTCTTCTACTGCGTAGTAACCTACCGTAATCTGTTACGCGTCTTCGTTCGCTTCGGGAGCCTGTTCCTCGTGCGACTAATCTATATGATGGGAAATGCATGGATTTATTACATATTGCGGGCCACACACGACCCACGTTAGAACAAAACAAAACAGAAACAAACAAAGAGGAAAATAAAAGAAGAAATATGGTGAGTAATCTCAATGAGCTTATCTTGGATATTGCGTCACAAATTGCCATAGCTGTCATAGCGCAGAGAAGAAAAGAGACTGCTGAAAATGTAGATCGCATGCTAAGTAGGTTTCAACAATCGTCTTCGACTTCTGCGACGTCCTTCGCCTCAGTCGCCACTCGGTCGTCGGCTGGTTCCAGCATCACCTCCGCCAGCACTACGCCCACTACTTCTGCCACACACAACTCACTCAACGGTAGTATAATCAATTGGCACGGCGCAAAAAAGCGGCCTAATTGATATCTGTTATGCCTGTGTCTGATATCAGTTAAGATTGCTTGTCGGATTCGTGCAATTAGATACTGTAAAGCGAGAAATTTTCGGACGTACCTAATTTTCGGACGTCGGACAGACCAATCTCCGTCCGAAATTTAGGTTGTCCGAAATTTTTTATATGTATGTACTCATGTATGTATTGTGCATGCACACAGTACCGTAGGTACGTAAATGCACGTGGTACAGTACGTTCGTACGTACTATACCTACTGTGCCACAACAAACGACCCTTCCACACAACAGCCGAAACCAGTTACCCCCCTTCCGTCCGAAAACTTGTGATTTTCGTGACGAAACTTGAGGTACCAATATCTTATGTTTAGATTGAAGTTTTGGAACGAAGTTTTCACACAAGGTTAGGCATACTATTTGGGTATCTGCAAGAAAAACTTCAGCGTTGTAACCCTTGTGGTTCCCGAGTTATAACCCCAAACGACATGGTCTACCCAAAGTGAACACCCTGTACATAGGAACAGAATATCGTAGGTTAGGTATGTACTGTATGTACGCACAGCATGGAATATGCTACAGTATTGGATGGCCAGGCACAATATTATCTCCTCAGGAGGAGTTTTCTCTTAGGTATTGCGCGGGAGAAAATCGGTCCAGATTTTCGCTTGCGCACCCTGTAAAACGGGAACCAGTAGAGGAAAAAGACGACGGCGTTTGCGCAGAATAGGAACAGGATTCGACTCTCGTTCAGCAGATCAGCAGCCGCCGTCGCACCGCTGCCTTCTCCCTGCGCCGCGAGAATGCGCAATTTACGCTGGCGCAGTTTCCAGAAGCAGAGCGGGTAGAACACGATCATCAACACCGTCGGAATCACGTTCAGCGCCAGAGAGTAGGGCTGAAAATAGGACGCCGTCCCCTCGCACATGCCGTACTGACGCAGATCCCAGTCTATGCAGACGACCGGTTTCGGGTAGATGGAGGGAACGGTGGCCAACAGGGACAGCAGCCACACCACCGGTATCCAGTAGCGTCGTGTACGCGCTAGGATCGGTCGCACACTTGAAAAATACGTCTGTACGAACTGAACGGAGTGGTCAGGAAAAACGTTTCGAAAGACTGCATAGCGCGCTTTGATCAAATTTGAAATTTCAAAAATTAAAATCCCATGGGCCATGACTAAATGAGGTGAAGTTGAAGCGAAAGTCCGCTGTTTTGAGGTCTCAGAGCGGACTTCGCTTCAGGTGCACATTTTGTTAACCCCCTTCGTAATCCCAGGCGTCCGCCTGTCCGTAGCCACCCGACAAACCCCGTCCGTAGACGGGGTGGAAAAACAAACCCCGTCTACGGACGGGGTTTGCCCCGTCTACGGACGGGGTTTGCCGGGTGGCTACTGGCTACAGACAGGCGGACGCCTGGGATTACGAAGGGGGTTAAGATTGATGATATGAATTGTGAAATATTTGTGTCGGTTTTTCCGACAGAAGCCTTTTTCACAGTGTTCAAGTACGCGACCGGCGGTAAGTCGAAGAGGCGGCTTCCAACCACGGGGAGAGCGATCAAGCCGAATCTGCTGCAGCACATGTAAGCGATGAAGATTTTCCGGGAGATTTCTGCGAACATTGTCAGCTGGTTGAACAGGTAGAGATTCGTTTGTTGAAGCAGAGCGAACGGAAAGTAGAAGACCGCAGTGACGGCGTTCAGCAAGTCGCAAACGGAAAAGTGAGCGAGACTAAAGGAGGGGCCTTTCACCACGGCATGAAAAAGAAGCAACAAAGCGGGGTGTTGCCTAACCTTTTGCAAACTGATCTGTCCATACATACATACATACATACATACATACATACATACATACATACATACATACATACATACATACATACATACATACATACATACATACATACATACATACATACATACATACATACATACATACATACATACATACATACATACATACATACATACATACATACATGGCTGCTCCGGGCGTACTGTAAGCACATTTCTTACTGTAAATGGCCTTACATAGTTATTCTTACACTTTCTGATTCTTGGTGGCGTGGTTATGATTTCTGTGAAGGAAGACCTTTGAGCCGACAGCCGAGACAAACTCTTCCTCATCATGCTTTTCATCGAGAGAAATCGTTCACTATACACACGGACAAAAATAGAAACAAAAAATATACAAATACGTAGAGTGCTTCTTTTTCAGGTGAAAAGTCCCGACGCATAAGATATCCGGCATTTCCGCTGAAAAGCCTCCGCCGACGCAACGCCAGCAAAAAGAGCGTGTTGCCCAAAATGGCAAGCACTCCGAAGGCTGTGGTCGAGCTGATGAAGATAAAGTCCCGCATATTTGAACTGTGGTTTGCTTCTGTTCCGTTCATGACAAGGATTTACAGTAGTTAGTAGTGTCAAGACTACATAAGGGAAGAGAGAGTATGCCAGTTTGTATTGGCGTCGTGTTCCATGCTACGGCCGTTTTGGTCCCAATCGGGGGCCCCCGTAGATCGATGTAAAATAGAGAAAGGGGTAGGAAAAGTCTGTGAAAAAGAAAGAAAGAAAAGAAAACGAAAAGAAGGACATCCCTATTTTTGCATGCATTTTATAGGGGCCCCCGATTGGGACCAAAACGGCCGTAGCATGGAACACGAAGACAATAGTGGCTGGCATAGGCTCTCTTCCCATATGTAGTCTTTGTAGTGTTGTAGTAGTACTGTAATTTACCTACTAACGGTCGCAAAATGGTGGGAGCTTTTCTTCTAATGCTCGCTAAACAGCTACTGGTGTAGGTTAGGTATTGAGATAGAGATACTTTCTTCTCAGACTATCTACAGTAAGGGTACTGTATGTTGTTTGCACCATTCTTCATGGCCAGATTATTTATAGCGACGATGGATTTACTTTTTTAATCAAGATACTATAGTGCGTACGTAGAGATAACTGAAAGCCATGCTTCTTTCGGAGATATCAGTGTGATCGTTTTCTTCAAGACTATCGCGATCTCGGGCTCGGATTGGTTTACATGGAAACGAGAAGAAGTGGGTCCTATACTTATCCCCCACTTCGTTAACGAAGCTTTACATTGTCGGATAAAGGTTGCGTCAACCGAAAGGTAAAAATATCCGGTTTATCCAGATTTATCACTTACAGGCAAACTGCTCACAAAAGTTAATGTTCATTAGCTAATGACAGTGCGCTACTGTCTTGCCGCCAACTTCCCCCTCCGGCCTCCCGAAACGTGCATACTCTCGGCCATACCTACTCCCATTTCACCTAGAGTTATTTTTTTCTATTTATGAATATATTTTTTGTGGTTTTTTCAGATTGCTAAAAATGTTCAAAAAATGCAGAAACAGAAACGGAATATTCATACAAAAAAATAACTGCAGCTATGGCTTCGCGAACATAATACTGCGACGTCAGTTTCGGGGTTTGCCAAGATCTTGTTTTTGTCGCGTGATGATTTTTGCAGCAAAAGCCCCAAGCACATTTTTTACGGTACGCAGGAAAAGAACGCAAAACTTTTAGGGCAGTCGAGTTTTCTTTGCTTCTGACAGTGCGCCACTAAGCCAAGAACAAGAAGCACAAAAAGTTTTTTTCACATGATTTTTATTAAATAATTAAATAAAGATTTTTCTCAATAAATAGTCATTCAAGTAAGGGGCCATTCTTGAAAGACGCAGTTGGCGACGAAGGAGGGGATGCGTAGAAATGCTTCTTGATCCGCTCCATGGCAGAGATACTGCGCAAAAGCGGCTGCCGTTCGTTAACTTCGTGGTCGTCCTCCTCCTTCACCCACTGTCGAATAATCTCATCCACGGACTTCTGCCTAGTTTCCGGAAACGCCCACGCTGCCCACAGCAGAGTCAGTAGGCAGAGGCCGGCGAATATCATGAACACATAGCGGCCTATCAGCTGCTGCAAGGGTGGGAAAGCGAAGACGATGAGAATGGAGCCGGCCCAATTGAAAGCCCAGGCCACAGCCGCGCTTTTGGATCGCGTCGCCTGTGGACAAACTTCGCCTGCGATCACGTTTCCGACGGGGGACAAGCCACCGTGGTGATTGGCGTAGACGAGGATGAGTGCGGGCACGGACAGCGCTGGAACGAGGGCGGCGAACACGAAAAGAAGGTGGCCGATGATACCTAGAAAAATGAGGCATTCTCAATATTGCAGCACTCCTTTATGCTGCAACCATAAAAGTTACGTAGGTTTTGGGTGGATGACACGGTCAACATTTTACACTATACAGAGTGTCTCATAATAAACCATCCACCTTTCTGTGCATGTAACTCTGGAATCACACATTAGATTTTCATGCGGTCTTTTCTATTTTATAGTCAAGGCTTCAACTGAGATCTGCACAAAATTTCAGCTATTTTGTTCACATCCTTAGGAAATTACAACGGTTTGAATCTCGAAGTTCAAAATCGACGTTTTTCTTTAGTATGGAGAAAAATTACGGTCTTATTTCTCAAGATACCTTGTTCCATGCGTTTGCTATGGTGGCATTGGGGTTACTGCATGAGATTCACATTTCCTGGCATTTTGGGACTTCTTTTTTCATTACGAGACTAATTATATCTTGGACCCATGCCCAAAATACCACTAAATCGGCACTTCCAGTTAGAAAAACCCTCGTTTTTGACCGCCGGAGAAAGAAGGTGTTTGAGCACCTTCTACTGGGCGTACGAAGCTGAAATTTTGTAGAGATCTCAGTTGAAGCCTTGACTACAAAATAGAAAAGACCGCATGAAAATCTAAAGTGTGGTTCCAGAGTTACATGCATGGAAAGGTGGATGGTTTATTATGAGACACCCTATACATATGTACAGTGTATGCAGGGTTGCCTATCATTATCAAAATTATCATATCATAATTGCTAACTTGGTCATTTTGAATTTTAATAATCATATTATATCATTAAAATTAAACAGGGTGTGCTATTACCATATTATATTATATTATATTAAAATTAAAAGCGCTAATTTTAATAGAAAATTATCAAAATTAATTTTGATAGTACAGTAATTTTGAGCTAATTCACTTGAGAAAGGTGAAAACTGCAGGAATTCTGTGCCGTACACACTTGTATCTGAGAGCAATAATGGTGCTTGATACAACCTAAATTGAAATGTTTGATGCCTCACTGTTTTTATTTAAGCCCATGTGTACACAATTCTGATCTTCATGGATGCATAAAAATTCGTTTTCATACATCAAAATTATCAATATATCAAATTAAATTAAAGATCTAATCACTATACCTTATTATATCATATTAAAATTAGATTGAGGGTCTTTATATCATATCATATTATATTAAAATTAAAATTTAATTTTGATAGGCAACCCTGAGTGTATGTACCTACGTAATAGCTGCATTTGCATTGCGCAGGCAGTTTGTACGCACACGCAGTGGAAAAGATACCGTATTTACCCATGCAAAAATTGAGAGGTCCTACATATATGGGGCTATGCATAGGGGGGGGGGGGCTATGCATGGGACATTTTTTATGTTTTTGAGAGGTGCACAGAGGCATATTTTTTAGGTCAAAAGCACATGTTCTAGGGCATAATTGAGGTCAAAACAGGGATATTCTACGGTAGTACAATACACCCCCAAGCAGGCTTATAAGCATCTTAGCTTGGTGTGGGAGTGGCTACGTATGAGTAGCTTATGACCAGCTTCTGTGTAGGTTCAGGTACTGTACAGAACATATGGGGCTATGCATAGGGGGGCTATGCGTAGGGCATTTTTTATGTTTTGCCAATATGGGGCTATGTATAGGGGGGGGGGGGGGGGGCTATGCATTGGGGGGGGGGGGGGCTATGCATTGGGGGGGGGGGGGGGGCTATGCATGGGTAAATACGGTAGAATTATTGAACATGAACATGCATACTCAGGATTCTCGCGGCAGATTTAGCAAGGAGGATTAGTCCGTGTCTATGTATATTGAGCGTAACCCCCGAGTCTAAACCACGCGTGTTTTTTTTAATACGAAACGCCCGACAGCACGAAACGAAGCGGAAAAGAAAAGGAAAAATCTTCTTTTCTTTTCTTTTTAAAAAACACGCGTGGTTTCGACTCGGGGGTTACGCTCAATATAGACACGGACTAATCCTCCTTGCTAAATCTGCCGCGAGAACTCTTGGTACCACCTACCTGTACGGTACGTACGTACATACATACGGTACCTATGTACGTTATATACCTAATGTGGTATAATAGTACGTACGCAGTAGGACTGCAATACACTCATTTTACACCACCTCATTGGCTTAATACCGATGAAGAGTGCGATCATCAGCAGCTTTCTTCTGCCGAACTTCTCGATCACAACTAGCGCCAGGAGGCAGAAAAAGATGCCCGGAATCTGGGTCAGAATCACCGACGCGTTCGCCGTCTCTGGGTCCAGACCGAGCGTTTGCAGCACCTCATTCGAATACTGCAGAGCCACGTCGATTCCGCTGAAATCGATCGCCAGCACCGTAATCACTGTGATCAGCAGCGCTTTGCGCAGATGGGTTCGGCGCAAAATGGTCCCAATCGTAACCGCTGCATCGCTCTCGCTTATGCCATCATTTTCAGCATGGGCCAACGCATCTTCATGTTGAAATTCTGCCAGAACATCCTCCACGCAAGTGTGCGGGCCGTGGTAGTACAGGATGGAGTTGGCGGCCCTAATCGGATCCCTTTTCGTGATGTAGAGGTACTTGGGCGATTCGGGAATCAGTCGCCAAATGCACATGGAAATGAGGCCCGGTAGAAGACCGTAGCCGAGCAAGTACTGAAGACGGCTAGGACGGCCGAAAACTGCCGGAAGACCGAGAACTGTTCCTATCAGCACCCAAAGAGACACGAAGAGGGCGGGCAAGGAGCCGATCAGTCCGCGACAATAGGTAAAAACAAAGTCGGTCCGGAGTGAGTGTTGCTGCATTATGAAGTTCTGGTTCTCGGAACTATTCGCTACTTGCGCTAAGACTTTTGGGCATCTGGGACTTGGAGCGGGAAAGGAGCGACGAGCAAGGGTAGAAAAGATAATAAACGACGTCGACCGCGACCACCTCAATGAAAGTCTTATCACAAGTGCACGCGTATGTAGCAGGTAGCGAATATTGACTCTTTGGTCAAACTTTGCTGCGTACGTGTGTACTGTACGTACGTACATGCCAGTTAAAAAGAGTAGAGAAACAAATTCAATCCGGACCGACTGTTGGCGAGCACTCAGTAAGAAAGAGGAAGACGAGACTGGTGAGACCGGTGGTGACGCCGACAATCAGACGACCCAGCAGCAGCAGTTCCCAGGAGACCAGAGAGATGGCCAACGTCTGCAGGGCTGCGCCAATCATCATGATAGCCGGCATTGCCGCCATCACACCACCACGGCGACCGCATCTTTCACCCACAAAACTGATGAGCAGGCCTGTAAAGAAGAGCAATGTAGGTATGTAGGCAGGTACAGTACTTCGTTCGTATTCTTGAGGTGCACTAAGCGCTAGCGTACTGCACTGCGTCGCGAGGTGACGCCTCTAAATAACCGTGATTTTCAGTGCAACATTTGATCGGCGTCGGCGTCGCGGTCGACGTCGCTTATTCTCTGCTCGCTTTATTTTTCTTCCCAGCTGCCTAAACGACGTCGACCGCGCCGCCGACGCTGACCAAATGTTGCACTGAAAGTCAATGTTAGTCAGAGGGGTCACCTCGCGACCCAGTAATAGCGCCTAGTGAAACTCATGAATAGTGATGCAACGTAACCGTGTACGAACGGCATTCATACGTATATGTACAGTAGGTCAGGTCACTGACGTGTATGCAGGTACATACATACATACATACATACATACATACATACATACATACATACATACATACATACATACATACAATATACATACATACATACATACATACATACATACATACATACATATACTTACATACATACATACATACATACATACATACATACATACATACATACATACATACATACATACATACATACATACATACATCATACATACATACTGTACGTTATGTACGTACCTCCAATAAGTCCTCCAATATCTACCATCGCAGCGATGGCTCCCCAGAGAGTACTGAGCGTCGTCGTGTCTAAGGTGCGTTGATAGTGCGAAGAGAAGGAGCTATTCACAAAGTGTTCCAACAGAGCCTGGGGTTGATTCATGACGCTATTGTACGCATATTGCGAGGTGCCGAAGAAGCTAATGACAGAAGCGGATGCGGTTAATCGTAAACTGGGGATTTTCATGTTTCAGGTGATGATATGGTGTATGTACCGTACGTTAACTTGAACAGTACAATGAGGACGAGACTGGTAGTGACTCAACAAACAAGCAGTTTTGCTGTGTGATGGTACTAATATACATGTTTAGTTAGTACACACATGTGCAAATCAGAAAGCTTGATACAGCAGCACAGTTACGTAGTCAGTCAAAACAGGACAATCTAATCACGTGAATGTTTGCCTTCAGAAGATGAGACGCGGCCTAACCCCTCGCCCGTCCAATCAGCTGCTATTGTCATGTTGTGCATGCATGCCCTACGTATTATATTATTTATTGTATAAGCATGCCTAGCCAAGGTATTACAGTGACAGGTAACAGTATGCAATGCATGCACAATGTCCATTATGGGCTACAGATTTAGCAGGTCGAGGTGACTAGTACTAGTTTTTCCTTCTAGTTGTCGTTGATGATAGTATCTGGCTACTCCGCCTCTCTTCGAGTTCGACATCAACGACGACATCCGTGTCCTTTCTCATACTAAACTTGCCATATTTTCGGGCACAAAATAGCATAATGTCGAAGAGCATCAGTACGGTCGCTCCCAAGTACAAGCCGAAAGTACCACCCACGTCGGCTGAAATGGTGGTCGCAAAAGCAGTGTAGACTAGACAGTGTCGGGGTTAACCCGTCCTCTGTTTCGCAGGTCGCCGCGATCAAAATGCGACCCCAGACGACAAAATTGACAAAGTGTCCAAAGCGCCATCGGTAGCATTTTTGGAAAAATTGTTTGAAAAAATGCGACCAAAATGCGATCGCATGCGACCACATGCGATACAAATGCGATACTAATGCGATCGCATTTTTGTCGCACTAGGTCGCATTTTGGTCGCGGCGACCTGCCAAATAGAGGAGGGGTTAATAGTGGCCAAGAAGTGGCAAGTTTCATCGGGATGCCTGACAACTTTTTCTCTACTGTAATGATTCCTGCATAACCCTGTATGCTGTATTGTATACACGAGTGCAATTGACGTTAGTCGCCGATTGGGGGGAGGTTATATACGAGGAGGTTATACACGAGTCATTACAGTAATTAATTATAATGGGGAAACTGCTGTTGAAATGTGTTTAATTCATTGGATAATTATTATTGGAGAGAGACCAACTGCTCTTTCCTTACGTGGCTTACAAAGCAGTCCAAATGCATTGTATGATGGCGTTTGAGTAATTGATCTGAGGCGCATCTCGCGAAACGCAACTTGAACTGCCACCAGATCTATACTCAACAAAAAAACCAAAGGATTGCTGCCGTAATATCCTTATGCTTTAATAGTCAACGTACACAATAGGTACTGTATTGTATATGCTGCATTATGATGTGACCAATGGCGCTTTTCCTGTCTCCATAGTCCATACTTGTCATAATCTTTTAGAGCGTAGGCCTGCATTCTTTTGCTGAAATCGCTGAACTTTTTCAACCAGTTTCTGTCAGATACAAATGGTGTCGCCTAAAATAATAGCATGCCGCAATCGTTTGAGCTGGCACATCACTTTGTTTTGTACATACATACAGCATAGTACATACATACCTAGATACGTACGTACCGTATTTACCGGTGTATAGCCCCTTGGGGGTATGCAAAAATTGAGAGTTGGTTATTGCAAAAATTGGTTATGCATTGGGTACAACCTGTACCATGACTGTCTGGTTGTACGTATACGTACTTCTGTGCAATACCCGAAGATTTGCAAATCCGACGTTGTAAAAATCCTGATAGCACTTTGCAGCTTTCTTCAGCTTCTGAATAAGCGTGTGAACACTGACGTTCTGTTTTCGCAGATAGAGAAATGGGTCCATGACCGGTTTGCCTTGAGTGGTGTTTGATGACTCCATAGCCTCTGTTATATCTTCCACCAGGTTTTCCAGCCATCTGGTGATGTCACTGATACTTTTGTGTGATGCAGGCCCATCTTCATCCAGCGCGGAGTCAACCAAAGGCTTTCGAAACTGCAGTACGCAAGCGACAGAAGATCCTAGCCTGCATGATTATTTACATATTCCTCCCAGCAGATGAATGCTGTACGATATGCCTTCAAACGGATTCTTACTGGCCCCCGGTAGTATTCATGATAAAGCGCTTGAAAAGCGTGATGGGATTTTATGGGTCATCTGGTCTGATCCCATTTAATAATGTCAATAGATTTATCATGTAACCAGGATTTTATATACCGTATTTTTGGGTGTATATCCCCCCTGAGTATATCCCCACCAGTTTATAACCCCACATTGGCAATACATAAATTTTGTCCTATGTCGCATATCCCCCCCGGTTATAACCCCCCATGCACTGAAGACCATCCACCTATGTAAGCTGGTCATAAGCTAGCTATAGATACTCCTACATCGTGCTAATGCCTATAAGCTTAGCTGAGCATGTATACTAAATAACCCTTACCGCATATCCCAAAACACAAACCCAAAACACCACACACCCCAAAAACAAACCCAAACCCCCCCAAACCCCCCAAAACCCCCCCCCAAACCCCCACATACACCAAATACATACTATATATGCAGTGTACAGTACGTACGCATAGACAGTACAGGTACTGCTCACTGTTTCAAGTAATCTCTCATCAGCGTTGCCAGGAGTGTATATGTGGTGGCAAAATCGACTTCGTTTGGAAAGTCAGCGAAGTCTTCGTGATGAAAAAATATCTTCAAGCCGAGCTTCTCAGCAACGTCCTTCACAGAATGCATCCTACTGCTCCATTCCAGCTTTGATTTAATGAAGCTCATGAGTTCACCAATGCGCTTATCAAGCCGAAATATGTTATCCGTGATGCGGGGTCTACAAATTGCTCCAAATACTTCAATGCAATGTATCAGACGGAGGGAACTACGAAGATTGTAGGTCTCGTAGGTCTCGTTCATTTTGAAGAGGTCACTGAACTTGATGGCCCACAGATTGTCTGGCAGTGGCAGTAGCCAATCCAGCTGGTGCCTAACCTCATAGTCGACATTTTCTGAATTCCCGAGGCAGTTCATCAGGCTGTAGTTTCCAAGTTCATAGCGCCACCATCGTCGATATTCACAGCGCGACTCACGGCAGATTGGCCGCATTTCGAATCTATCCACTTGCGTCAGGATTCTTAAGGCGAAACTCAGGTTCTTGATATCCGACCAAACAGCGAGCAACTTGTTTCGATCCTGCATTAAGTATGAGCTGACTCCACGCGTACGCCGCTTGAAGTTATCAAGAGTTGCCTGCCTTTCCAGTGACTTTCCAGGAAGAAGCTCATCAAATAATTCCACGTGTATGCTGATCACATCCGTACTGTACTTGAGCGTATAACAATCAGCAGGACAACTGGTATTGCTGATTGCAGCCGCTGAAAACAGTGTACGACGGTATTATACGTTATTAACGTAGCATCAAAAATATATTCCCTGTATAGAGAAGAATGGCCTACATACTGTACGTACAGTAGTGAAAGAAAGAAACGAAGCTATCCCTGACTCGTTTTGAGGCCTAAGAATAGGATTCCTATTTTATTTAGGATATCCTATTTTTATAACATCAAGAAACCTATTTTTAGAACATAAAATGTTCTGAAAATTTAGGCCTCAAAACTAGTCAGGGATTGCTTCGTTTCTTTTCACTACGTAGGCCATTCTTTTCACTACGTAGGATTATATATTTTTGGTAGCATCAACACCAACCGAAGTACTTGCCCACATCAAAAGCAAAAATATAAACCAACGATGCTTCAATCAGTGGTATACTGTAGGTTCTGTACATAGGTACATTGTACAGCCTACATTGTACAGCCTACAGCCTTGTCAAGTCCATGCGCTACAAGCCTAAAGCCTCAGTGCCCAAGTCCGTGTACGTACAAAACCTAAGCCTGTACACGCTAGAGCCTAAGCCCAAGCCAAAAACTGCCAAGCCTAGTAGGCCAAAGCCTAAGCCT
This sequence comes from Epsilonema sp. ZAB3_2, assembly GCA_030247985.1. Classification (NCBI taxonomy): domain Eukaryota; kingdom Metazoa; phylum Nematoda; class Chromadorea; order Desmodorida; family Epsilonematidae; genus Epsilonema; species Epsilonema sp. ZAB3_2. The sequence goes on from JASAMW010004776.1 coordinate 29,592, forward strand.
AGGCCCAAGTATTAGCTTAAGCCGAAAACAGCCTAAACCTAAGCCGTTAAAACCTACATATCCTAAGCCTTAGCCTAAAAGCCAAGTCCGTATTGTACGTACATACATATACATACATAGGTACCTCGCGGTGCGCACGTTTCTTCAATAATCATTGGACAATCATCGGCAAGCGTGTTGACACTAGCAGTCGCACTATTGTCCTTTGCGGCAGCCCCATGCAAATGTGCAGGAGAAATTCGAGGTTGGCATCCGCAGGCCTCCTCAAATCGCACGGCTTCCCTCTCCCACAAGCAGTAGCGATTTGAATATTGGTCAAAATAGCGCAGCTTATGTTCTTGATCACAGCGGTATAGCTGATTCTAAAGTAATAGTACGCACACGTTGGAATATTTCAATATATTCGGCACAAACGAAACTTGTCACGAAACTCCAAAGTACGTATGTACATACGTACCTTCGTCGGTCTGGTTTCTAAGGTGCTGAACTGTACTGTACGTACGTACTTCGTACACGTACATTGTCCGCATATAATGTACTTATGTACGTAGGGTCCATACTTGTTGCACTTCAGTGATGGCAATGTTCCAGTATTTTCCATAGCTGAGGATGTACTTTTGCAGAGTGGCACTGGTGTCATCAGAAGGTTGCAAAAGTAGCTGGAGAAAAAACACAGACGACGAAATTCTGGTTAACAAACATCATCGTACTCTATGTTTACAATGTATCTAGTCTACCCCAGAAAATCGTCCTGTTTTGTGGTTTGGCACACAACTTACAAATGCAAAACCATGCGCCGTTTTGGGTGGATGATCATATTGAGCAAGGTCCAAGACGATGTCCATAGCTTCATCCAAACGGCCTCAAATAGTCCCAAAAACCGACCAAGTTTGTGACATAGAAGAGCCACTAAGAAGCTTCGAAATGGAATTTGCTGGCCGGTAGCATTCATAGCAAAGTTGATGTAGCAATGGGTCAGACCAGAATAAAGCAAGATGGTGAAATTTTTTGCCCCACAACGTTTCGCTCCACTAAACTTGGAGCATCATCAGGTGGAACTAAAACAAAAGAAGCAAATAAATTATGAACCAAATGCAAAGAAAGACACCAAATTTCAAAATTCAGCTTTTCAGTGATTTCTTGAAATTATTTGGTGTCTTTCTTTGCATTTGGTTCATAATATTTGCTTCTTTTGTTTTAGTTCCACCTGATGATGTTCCAAGTTTGGTGGAGCGAAAACGTTGTGGGGTAAAAGTTTCACCATCTTGCTGTATTCTGGTCTGACCCATTGCTACATCAACTGTACTATGAGAGCCACTAAGAGTTTGAAAATTATGCTAGTTAAAATTAGTCCGAGAACTACTGTTTCCTAAACAAACGTACCTGACACCATTTCTTCGCCTGGAGGCAGCTTGATCTTGAAACAATATCCATATCTAGTCAGCTGCTCCTGTTCAGTGATCTCACAAATTTCCTCATTTTTCCACAGGCATCTGTGAAAAGCTGTACACTTTTGTAGAAATTTGGCTATTTAGTACAGAATGCTCCCTCCTCGTAAAAGGCGACGAAGGTATTACTACATACTTGTTGGTACCTGACCTACACAGCTGAGGATGTTATAAACATCACATTCCTTGGCGATTGAGTTACTCCATTCATTAGTTAAAGGGGAACTTTGGGCGGAAAGTTCGGGGTAAGCCTGCATGGATCATTCGATAGAGCTTGAAAAATACTTCAAAACGCACCAAGTCGCATCCCTCTACGTTGCGTCGTTCTTGATTTAGAGGCAAAAATTGATATGTGAACAAGAAAATGCATGCGAGAGCATGTAGTTCGCTAACCATTACACGGATCGGCATAATTTATTTTGCTACCACCATATGCTCCACGCTGAGTTCTACATTTTTGTTGTATAAAGTTTTGCTGTATCTTCACTGCCTGTGTTTAACTGCGCAATTACAAACGGGTTTTGGCTTCCCATGCCACAGGCAGTGAAGATACAGCAAAACTTTATGCAGCAAAAATGTAGAACTCAACGTGGAGCATATGGTGGTAGCAAAATTATGCTGATTGGTTAATGTTAGCGAGCTACATGCTCTCGCGTGCATTTTCCCGTTCACAGATCAATTTTTGCCTCTAACTTAAGAACGACGCAACGTAGAGGGATGCGCCTTGGTGCGTTTTGAAGCATTTTTCAAGCTCTATCGAATGATCCATGCAGGCTTACCCCGAACTTTCCGCCCAAAGTTCCCCTTTAACCAGCCGGGTTTACCCCAACCTACCGCTTGATCAATTCACTAGCATTTTGTCTGCTCAGCTCCGACAGCTGATGTGCAGTGTAGTTGTATGTCCTATCCAAAATTGCGGCTGCTGCTTCAAAACGACAGCTCCAGTTGTACATGCATGCATCGGCAAACGCTGGTATTGTGCCATTAATTCGAGATCTGACATGCCACAGCACAGCCTTCATCCAAGGATTCGCTTGTATCTTCAGTGTAGCATTGACTTTTTCTGTTGAAGGAGCTGGTGGAGCTACAAAAATGTACATAAAAAGCAACAAAGCCATTTTCTTGCGTAGAGGGTTCGTCGGTCACAAATGCCAACTTGGTATATTCTTGTACGTAAATACATACTACGTACGTATACATTGGGTTTGTAGTTTTTGTTTGTACATACCACCAGTACACTATGATAAGCCTATTCACCATATGCAATAAGAGCCAGTACTGGGTCGCGAGGTGACCCCTCTGAATTAACCTGGATTTTCAGTGCAACTTTTGATCGGTAGTCGACGCGAAGTTCGGCGCTGTCTTCTTTCTTGCTCGTTTGCTTCTTTCCTCGCCGACCTTCGCGTCGACTACCGATCAAAAGTTGCACTGAAAATCCAGGTTAATTCAGAGGGGTCACCTCGCGACCCAGTTCTGGCTCTTATTGCATATGGTGAATATCCCTACGTATCTGCTATAATGTCTGTTCGTAACACAATATTGTAGTAGGTAGGTAGGTACTGTACATACGTAGTACAGTATTATGCTTTCTGCAGGTCGCTCCAGCTTACGTATGAAGAGTCTACTAGCGCTGAAGACATCTGTGAGGAGACATTCCAAGTAGTCGATCTCTTGCCGTGTGTAATTGAAATGCAGCAGTGAATACGCCTCAGAATTCAGCATCCAAAGTTGCGCAATTATGTGCGCAAACTTGTTCGTGTCTTCCTGATCTGCAAACATCGGCCACCACCTGTCCAATTTATCTGGCAGCGGATGAGGGAACACCTGCTGGTTGTTCAATCTCTGCGCCAATTGACGCAGCTGACGGGCGTACACGGGAAAATTGCGAGATGCCGAAGACTTAGACGCGAACATGAGCTCCAATTGGTCGTTGGATAGTCTGGACTGTCTGAACAGAGTACATCACATACCGTATTTACCGGTGCATAGCCCCATGGGGGTATGCAAAAATTGAGAGGTCCCATATGGGGGTATGCATAGGGGGGGGTTATGCATGGGGCATTTTTATGTTTTGAGAGGTGCGCAGAGGCATATTTTTTAGGTCAAAAGCACGTGTTTTAGGGGCATAATTGAGGTCAAACCACGGTTATTCTAGTACAATACTACACCCCCAAGCAGGCCTAT
>JASAMW010004777.1:0-11292 GCA_030247985.1 Epsilonema sp. ZAB3_2
GATCCGGCTCCGGCATAATGAAGGTCTATCTTTTTCACTATTTTGCTAACTGTCCCATTGAAAAAATGAGGTTTTTCCATCGAAATTGATCAAAAATTATTGCGAAACTTTTGAATGAGACTGTTTTGCAGCTCTCAGGCAACCGCATTTGAGTCAATTTGTGGCATATTTTTACTTCGTATCGCATTATGGCAGCATTCAAATGATCAATATTGTTGCGCATTTTTCCTACAGTAGCTTGGTACAGCCTTTTCTGGGCTTGGATCCGGTTCCGGCTCCGGCCGGGGCAATTTTTCAGATCCGGCTCCGGCGCTTTGAAAAATGTCGCCCTGTTACATCTCTACAAAACAGGTTCCAGGGTCATTTCATTCGCATGGCGTTTCTGGCTGATCTCTGCACGTACAGAGTCGAGAAAGGCAGTAAAAGTACACTGGTGCGCTTCAGACGTGAACTCCGAATTCGGAGCGCTGATTATGCTTCAACATGTACTAAATTCTCCGAGTTCGCTTCGAACTCGCTCCGCTTTTCCAAACGTGCGTGTGAACAACCGAGTTTGAAACTCGGAGACGTGCGGTGCGAGTAATTAACGTTCGTTTCGGTTCAAGCCGAAGTCATTCCGAACTCAGAGCGAACTCGCTTGGAGCAAACTCGGAGCACGTCTGAAGCGCACCACTGTGGGGTTGGATGTTGTAGATGGTTCCGGTGGAGACGAACCTGCGCTTGGCGTACCAGCAGGGGAAGGACACGGAGCAGCGCTTCATCGCCAATCTAGCACTCTTCCTCTCCACCTGCCTCAAGGAGCACGGCTCCAGCGTCGAAGCCATGGCCATCAAGACCGCCAAGGCCGCCGCAGAGGACGCCGCCGCCTTAAACGCACACGAGCTGGTACCCATACCTAAGATCTGGCCAGCAAGAGTTCGCCATGGCATCAAGGCATGTTGCGTAAAATAGATTCACAATTGCGGACTTCTGTCCCTGCTTCGTGTACAGTACTCCTTTTTAGCAGAAGTACATGCAAACTACGCAGGACGACTTGAGTCCCATACAAAACTCTCTCTGGCCAGACTATAGCTTTCTTTCTTCTACTTAGTATCAGGTGGATTGCACCAGGTGGCAGTTCAGTTCAATAAGGGAAGAGCGGGGCAAGTTGGTCGGCAGTGGCATGAGAAGGGCTATTTAGTGCTGGGTATCCCTGCGTCTGTACTGTCGCTCCTTTAGGGCAAAAGCTGCACCATGGCAGCAGCAACATGCAACACGAAACCCGGCAAAAAACGTGGTTTAAAATGGCTCTTGTCGAAAAATGGGTTTTCCAAATGGTTCTATGTGGTATTTTTGCCGTCGAATACGATAGGTCCTGTGATAATAAATTTTGACGGGGCAATATAGGGATTTATGGCAATGACAACTCACCGTGGGGGTACTTCGGTCACCGCGACTTTTGGTACTGTCAATATCTTTTCGTCAATTCATCCGAGGGGGGCATAAATGCAAAGTTACAGTACCCCGCACATGATCGCAGTTCATCTGCAGTCTCGTGCCACTCCTATCCGCACTGAAAGCGCTCACCTTCCTACTAAGCCTTGTGCTCGTGCTGTGTGTAGGCGATGGAATATCTGTTGAAAATCAGCGAAGTGGATGACGTGGAGATCTTCAAGATCGTGCTGGACTACTGGAACTGGCTGAGCTCTGAGTTGTACAGGGAGAACCCCTTCCTCATCTCCTACGCCGCGCCCTACGGAGGTTACGGATTCCAGTCGGAGGAGCCGCCGAGGCGTCAACTCTACAATCGACACCTCTCACAGGTCCCCCACCCCCACACACTCCAATTGTGCATCAGTACTACCAAACCAAAAATATATAATTCTGCTTTTTAGGGGAAGAATGGACGACACAGTGTAAACGAAACAGAGCATCCCTGGCAGATATTCGCCCCAATTTGTTGGGGTTTTTTTTGAAATATCCAATTATTTGGATATCCAATTTTTTGGGTTTTACGAAACCAAATGATTGGAGAAACCCAATTATTTGGGTTCGTAAAAATCGATAATAATTTACGAAACCAAATAGTTGGGTTTTACGAACCCAAATAATTGGGTTTTACGAAACCAAATAAGTGCTCTTGGTGGGTATCTAATTGGATATTTAATAAAGCCAAAAAATTGGGGCGAATATCTGCCAGGGATGCTCTGTTTCAATTTACACTACGTCCTCCATTTTTCCCCTAAGAAGAATTATATATTTTTGGTTCTTCTCTACTGTACCCTGCTCGCTCCACTCAGAGAATACGGCTTAGATGTTCCAAGTCGCAGTGTCAAGTATACGGAGATTTGCACAGACTTTTGCGTGGAATCCGAAATTTCCGCGTAGGTTTAACTGTAGAGCTCAAGGAAACCTCTGTTGTCAAATGCAGACGTTTTATGCTTCTTACACCAATAACCTAAAACCACGACTATGGTGGCAATCTCCGTATTCTCTCAGTGGACCGACTGCACTGCGTGCAGTTGTGCGATGGCCCATTCACATCGTCGGAAAACATGGCGTACGCTCAGCTCGGCGTGTCCATAGACGCAAAGACATGGACATCCACGGATGCGCCAGGCGTACGCTGAGCGCAGTTTTTTTCCTATGTGAATGAGCCATGACAGTCGTGTACTGATTGGCGCTCTATGTGAAGCCACAGTCATAGTGGAGGCCGACGGCCGATTCGCCTACACGCGGAATTTCGGCAACACTGGCACTGTTGTGTTGACAATCAAGCAGCAGTCACATGGATGGCCGAATTTCCTTCTGCCGATATCCGCAGTTTGCTTTCCGCCAAAATCGGAGCAGCTAGTCTCTTCCTTTCGCTAACAGCTTATTTTGTGAGAAAGCGGAAAAGGGCCGATTGGCGGAAAAGTCGGTCGGTTTCCGGATTCCATCCTTGGTAAATAGTCTGATGTGAATGGGGCATTTGCTTGCAGCTTCGTCGCGTGATGATTGGACGGATGGCGAAACCCGAGGAGATTCTGGTGGTGGAAAATGAGCAGGGCGAAATTGTACGCGAAACAATCAAGGATACCGACTCCATCAACCTCTACAAGACTATGCGAGAAACGCTCGGTATGCACACACCTCTTTCTCATTGCCTGCCATTCGTCATTCGTAGTTTCAACCACTTCTCTCTCACTGCAGCCGTGGTTGATAATTTGTGTTGCAGTCTATTTGACCCATTTGAACAACAGCGATACGGAGCGCATCATGACGGACAAGCTGACTAATCAGGTGAACGGAACGGAATGGTCCTGGAAAAATCTGAACACGGTGAGCAAAGTCCAAGCACAAAAATACTTACACGCTAACTCCTCTCATTTCGGAAGTTCCGCCTTTAGTCGTTGAATATTTGAGCATGTCATACTGTACTGTAGGCCTAATTCGCGCTGAATTTCGTATTTGCTGTTGTAGTTGTGTTGGGCCATCGGATCCATAAGTGGTGCATTGATGGAAGAAGATGAGAAGCGCTTTCTGGTCACAGTTATTCGAGGTACCTTACCTTCAGTGCATAAGAGAAGAGAGTGATAGTCAGTAGCGCGCTACACACGAGGTGAGTAAACTCACGGGGAATTCCCCATATAAGTGTGTGATGAAGCATAGGGAGACTGGTAAGTTCACCGGGAGTTTGGAACTCACCACGTGTGAACAGGTGAGAGAAATTTTGCGCTTGGGAGCAAGTGAGAATGCTCTTCACTCGAACTTCAAACTCACCGTGAGTGTGTAGCGCACTAGTGCGGGGATATGGGGGAAGGCTCTCTGCATGGGGAATGTGTGTGTGTGTGTGTTGAGATCTGCTGGGTCTGTGCGAGCAGAAGCGGGGGAAGGACAACAAGGCGGTGATCGCCTCCTGCATCATGTACGTGGTGGGCCAGTACCCTCGCTTCCTGCGCGCGCACTGGAAGTTCCTGAAGACGGTGGTGAACAAGCTGTTCGAGTTCATGCACGAGACGCACGAGGGAGTGCAGGACATGGCCACCGACACCTTCATCAAGATCGCCAACAAGTGCCGCAGACACTTCACCATGGTACTCACACACAACACAACTCTACTCGCGGATAGGTCCAGCGAGAGAGTGATATTATCATAGTCTGGCGCTGGCCAGAGAGAGTTGGCTATGGGACTCAAGTCGTACTGCGTAGTTTGCATGAATGTACTTCTGGTAAATAGGAGTACACGAAGCACGGACAAAATCCGCAATTGTGAATCTATTTTACGCAATGCGCCTTGAATGTCATAGCCAACTCCTAGTGGCTGGACTATAGGTCATTTCGTATGGTTTGTTAGTGGTTTTTCGTTTTTTCAGATGCAAGTGGGCGAGACCAAGCCTTTTATCAACGAAATCCTGGAGAACCTTAACAGTATCATTTGTGATCTCAGTCCGCCCCAGGTAACTACATTTTATGCACTCTTGAGTTGATACACAAATTTCAATAACAACACCATGCCTCACTATCAAGAATACATTATGGCTGCGCTGCTAATGATTTCAAGTCAGTTCCCAGGATGGTACATTATTACTGTATTCGTCACACGAAAATACGGCGCGCTTTTACAACCCTCCCTCAGGATAGCGCGTGCAGTATTAGTTACACTATTCTAGGGGAGGGTTGAAACAGCGCGTCGTATTATCATGTAAACGAATTGGTCCACGAAATCCCTATTATAGCATACTGTACTACTGTGGTGAGGGTGCCTAGAACCCAGCGGGTGACGGATGGCTTGCGGGTACATATAGCAGGCACTTGCGAGGGAACTCTTGTCCGGCGGCATAGCTCAATCGGTAGAGCATTGGCACGGGAAGCCGAAGGTTGCGGGTTCGAGCCCCGCTGCCCTGGAGAGTTTTCCTTTCCCCTGGGAATTGGGGGCTTCCGTTCACCTCGCGACACCTACTGAGAGCTCTTATCAAGAGTTCATGTTCGTTTCTTCTAGGTTCACGTATTTTACGAGGCTGTGGGCTGTATTATTTCGTCCGAAAATGACAAGGTGAAAAACGAGCACCTGATTGAGCAGCTGATGAATTTGCCCAACAACGTCTGGGATGAAATCATATCCCATGCTTCTCAGGTGAGTACAGGGTGTCTCATAATAAACCGTCCACCTTCCAGTGCATGTAACTCTGGAACCACACTTTAAATTTTCATGCGGTTTTTTGTATTTTGTAGCAAAGGCTTCAACTCAGATGTCTACAAAATTTGAGCTTCATAGGCCAAGTGGAAGCTGCTCAAACACGTTCTTTCCCCGGCGGTCAAAAACGAGGGTTTTTCGCGAACTGATAGTGCCGATTAGGGGGTCTTCTGTCCATGGTCCAAACAAAATTAGCCTCGTAATGAAAAAAGATGTTCCAAAATGCTAATGCGTATCTCATGCATTAGCCCCAGTGCCAGGATAGCAAACGCATTGAACTGGGTATCTTGAAAGAATAAGGCCGAGATTTTTCTCCATACTGAAGAAAAACGTCGATTTTGAGCTTCGAGATTCAAACCGTCGCAATTTCCGAAGTATGTGGACGAAATAGTTGAAATTTTGTACACACCTGCGTGGAAGCCTTGGCTACAAAATAAAAGAAACCGCATGAAAGTATAAGATTTGGTTCCAGAGTTACTGTACATGCACGGAAACGTGGACGGTTTATTTTGAGACACTCTGTATATCTGTGCACAGCACATACATACATAGGTACAAACACGTACGTACGTACGTGTACGTACATACTGTACATACATACATACATGCATACATACATACATACATACATACGTACATACATACATACAGGGTGTTCCATTTGGATATGAAATGTCATTTGGGGTCATAACTTGGGAACCAGTTGAGCTAGGACGCTGAAATTTTTCCTGCAGATACCCAAGAATATGCATAACCTTGTGTAAAAATTTCGTCCCAAAACTCCAATCTGAACATAAGATATTGGTACCTCAAGTTTTGACCACGAAAATCACAAGTGTTTGAATCGCAAGTCTGGTGTTGAGGCGAATTTCTGTGGCATCTTCAACATAATGTCATTCAATATGTGGGAAGGAACGCACTACGAATATTATTATACAGTTCTGGGGAAATCTTCAGCTTACTAGAACATGGTAGCTTGTGTCGTATCCGTACGTAGGTTTAAAGGGTTATTTGCATCAGTTGCGAAAATGCCTACATCACGAGATACGGGCACTTGACTGTGTAATGTTATGACTAGCAGGTTGAAGGTTGATGCGATCGAGCGAACTAGTGAACTATGCTTGTAGCATTTAGATTATTCTTGTTCTTGACCTTGACTAACGGAAAGCTGCACATAAAGAAATATCTGCTTGGGCTATACTTGAGCACTGAAGCATAACTGTGAAGAAACGATAACCACAGATACGACATGGCGACGCCTCTGGGATTTATCACTCTGTCAAACTTCATGGCTTCACCTGGAGTGTCCAGCCACTTGGTGCCATGGAAGAAGAGGATCCAGCGCTCAGATGTCCAGCAGAAATTCCCGATGAGAGGGAAGAGCCAGAGCCCCAGAAAGAAGGCAACTGGAAAGCTACGGTGCATCCACTGTGGTCAGTTGGGACATTATGACTACAGGAATGTCAACTGTCCGGCGGCAGGGAAAATGTCGTCCCATCCTGTGACAACTGCATCTCTGAAGCTGAAGCCAGGGATGGCAGAAGACGAAATCTAGCTGCTGAGTTCCCATGGAACTTCGGTTTCAGCTCTGGGTGCAACATCCAACACACTCTCTTCAGGTGGGTTTTCACATGGCAGTTGTTGCAGCTTTTCCCTGCCGCCGGACAGTTGACATTCCTGTAGTCATAATGTCCCAACTGACCACAGTGGATGCACCGTAGCTTTCCAGTTGCCTTCTTTCTGGGGCTCTGGCTCTTCCCTCTCATCGGGAATTTCTGCTGGACATCTGAGCGCTGGATCCTCTTCTTCCATGGCACCAAGTGGCTGGACACTCCAGGTGAAGCCATGAAGTTTGACAGAGTGATAAATCCCAGAGGCGTCGCCATGTCGTATCTGTGGTTATCGTTTCTTCACAGTTATGCTTCAGTGCTCAAGTATAGCCCAAGCAGATATTTCTTTATGTGCAGCTTTCCGTTAGTCAAGGTCAAGAACAAGAATAATCTAAATGCTACAAGCATACAGTATGTGCATGCAGCAAGTCAGGAAAAAAATGTCTCCTCTGGGATTTCCTGTTACCCTATCTAACAGATTTCACGTATTGACTAGCACTATGATGATAATGTCACAAAAAGTCGTCTGAGCACAAGACTTCTGATTCAAAAACTTGTGATTTTCGTGGTCGAAATTTGAGGTACCAATATCTTATGTTCAGATTGGAGTTTTGGGACGAAATTTTTACACAAGGTTATGCATATTCTTGGGTATCTGCAGGAAAAATTTCAGCGTCTTAACTCTAGTGGTTCCCAAGTTATAACCCCAAACGACATTTCATATCCAAATGGAACACCCTGTACATACATACATACATACATACATACATACATACATACATACATACATACATACATACATACATACATACATACATACATACATACATACATACATACACGTACGTATACGTACGCTGACTTGAGTTGAGATACGAACAGCATAGGCCTACGTATTTTCAGTAGCTTGATGTGATGTGTGAGCCTTCCTGTGGCTGTTTGCACTCTCGTGACTCTTGCTCTTGCAGAATGTTGAAATTTTGAAAGAACCCGAAGTCGTGAAGAATCTCGCGAATATTCTGAAGACCAACAACGCCGCATGCAAGTCGATAGGAAACTCCTTTATCGTCCAGGTGAATAATAGGGTCATGCAATTTATGCACATGCTGCAGTATACTGGGTGTTTTGTGTGAGTCAGTTTTATTGCGTGCGCTGTAGCTGAGTAAGCTGTACCTGGACATGCTGAACGTGTACAAGGTGACCAGTGAGAACATCAGTCGAGCAGTGGAAGCCAACGGGGAAGAAGTGATCAAGCAGACGCTCATCAAAAGCATGCGAGGCGTCAAGACGGAGATACTCAAGCTCATCGCCACTTGGGTCGCCAAGGCGGATGATAACAAAGTGGTGCGCATTCTCTATTGACCTGTTGCGCTAAAAAGTTTTGGCTTACCCCTCCCTCTGATTAGCACAATTTCTCGGTGCGACCCAACCGAACCAGCACCCATCAAAAATTGTACCGAAAATTAGTGTAAGGTCTGCTGGCGACCATCCAGAATTCTTTAGGAAACAATTGCCTGGCCAGTTAGTAGGAGTTGGCAGTGGGACTCAAGGCGTGATGCGTTGTTTCGTTTTGCGATCTCGTTGTATTCCGGTACCGATATTCCGGTTGTAGGTTTTGGAGAATTTTGTCCCGCCCTTGTTCGACGCTGTGTTGTTCGATTATCAACGCAACGTGCCCGGGGCCAGAGAGCCGGAAGTTCTCGTCTGCATGACCACCTTCGTCAACAAACTGCAGGTCAGATTTCGCAACTGTTCTAAGCCCCATGCTGGAGCGAATCTCATGAAATAGAGCAGGTAGTAGGGTACAGTGGGGGTAAATCCGACCACCTAATAAGCTTCCGGGTTGTACCTACAACAGTATGTCTGAGCAATCAAATGACCGAGTGAGACGAGTTCACAGGTGGCCGGGTTTAGCCCAGAGTACCCTAGCGCCGTGATCATGACACATGTATGTGTTTGTAGGGTGCGCTGACGGAGGAAATCGGGCGAATGCTGGACGCGCTGTTCGCTGCGACGGTGGGGATGATCAGCGCGGATTTGTCCCAGTGGCCGGAGCACCGCGCTGGCTTCTTCGCGTTTCTGCTGGCGGCGGTGGATCACTGCTTCCCCGCCTTCCTCCAGCTGCCTCCGCCCCAGTTCAAGCTCATCCTGGATGCCGTCATCTGGGCCTTCAAGCACACCATGAGGAACGTGGCTGAGATTGGTGAGCTGGACAGACCACCCCGAGGAGGCGTGTCATTGTCCGCAGACACGAAACAGATTTGTTGTCCATGGGTGTTGCCGGAACAGACAACAAATCTGTTTCGTGTTACAAAAACGGACCACAAACCGACAACAAACCGACAACAAATCTGTTTCGTGTTGCCAACAACGACGCCTTTGTGCGGTATGTGTTAAGGTGTGAGGCGTGTGCTTCCCCACAGTATTTCTGACCGAGCATAATAAGCATTCCCTCAAAACTCTCACAGAAGAGAAGTCGTACATCCCGAGTCGGTGTGGACAGCTTGAGGAACAACCCAATGGTGTCTGTCTATGCGCCGTGTACAAAGCACGGCGTGCGCGCGTAGACAGTTGCGAAAGAAGCGGACCAGCCTTGGCACGTATCCAAGTGACGAAAGGAAACAGATTTGATAGGAAAGGAGACTTTACTGTAGCAGGAGAGGAAGGGAGCAGGAGAAAGGACCAAAATTATTTAGCAATATACAGCAACTGTCTATGCGCGCGCGCCGTACTTTGTACAGCACGCATAGACAACCTCAGGTTTCTCTCAAGCTGTCTACCTACGCCGACTCGGCTGGATGTGCGGCTTCTGTGAGAGTTTGGTCGTTGTGTTTGCGTACTCTTTGCTCCACACACAATCCTACTGTGCTGTCGGTTTCCGAGTCCGAACTGCCCTGCTCTACGTTATGCATTCTTGACTCTGCTGCAGGTCTGGAGATTCTGCACAAGCTGTTACAAAACGTGGCGATGAATACACCGACAGAAGCGGCTCAGCAGTTTTACCGCACTTACTTCGCAGAGATCCTGGAGCATTTGTTGTCCGTGGTGACTGATTCTTCGCAAGCGCAAGTCGCAGGTATGCATGCATGCGGCGCTCTGTATTTTTCGCAGCACACCACTGTGTGTACTATGGTTTGTACAAGGCTAGGAGAATGCGTATTGGTTTCATGCGTGGGAGAAAGTAAGAGACAGGAAGACGCTGAGACTTGCAACTCAATCGACTTTACTACCGACTGAGCTGCACAATAGTGCGCCACACACACGGCGAATAAATTTACAGTCAGTAGTGGGCTACACAGGTGGTGAGTAACTCACGGTGAATTCACGGTGAGTTTGAACTTCGCGTTATATTTTTCGTGTAGAGCATTCTTACTTGCTCCCAAGCGCAAAGTTTTTCTCACGTGTTCACACGTGGTGAGTTTCAAACTCCCGGTGAGTTCACCGGCCTCCCTGTGCTTCATCACATACTTATGGAGAATTCCCCGTGAGTTTACTCACCACGTGTGTAGCGCGCAAGTGAGCCTTACTTTACTTCGCGTTCAAGAAATGAAGCTTCTTTGTAGGGCTGACATACTACGCCACCATTCTCGCCTACATGTTCTATCTGGTGGAATCTGAGAAGATTGGGACGCCGCTTAGCCCCCACGATCCGAAACAGGGCAACATGGATTTCGTCTACGTCTTTGTCGGCACCCTGCTCAAGAACGCTTTTCCGCATCTGAATGAGTGAGAATACTAGTACTGTATCCTTTTCTTAAAGGGGGATCTGGCGTGACAGTTTGTATAGGTTGGCAAATTTCGAATTTCTAACCTTTGAAAGCACCTACCTTTGTAGGTATAATTGAATCCTCTTTCGATCTAACACCCTGTTTTGAAGCGGATTTTGCCTATGTGATGCGGGGAACCAGTTGGAATGTGAGAAATAGGCCAAAATGTTGCGAATCGCCTTTCTAACTGGTTCCCTGCATTACAGAGGCAAAATCAAAATCGGCTCCAAAACATGGGATTAGATCGAAAAAGGATGAAGCTATCGCCAGCTATAACCAGCTTGCATAGCTTCAGGTAGGTAGGAAGGTACCCTATTCTATAGTACATGGGGTTATACCCTAAAGGGGATAGGACAAATTTTATGCTTTGCCAAATGAGCAATATGCATTGGGGTATTATACAATACACCAAAAAATACGGTACTCCATTCTAGTTTTGTTTTGATGAATTTTTGGAAGAGTTGGCAGAGTATGAATGGCCTAATGTTTCAAGTGATTTAGCGATGACACAGTGACAATAATGTACATAATGCAAATTTCTCCGTACTGTTTTTCAGTCTAGCACCCCCTTTGTTGTTGGTTTTGCATATGTGTTTCACCTCGCTTGCCTCTATTTTCGTGACTACTTTTTGCCTGTCATCTCAGTCTTCTGTTTTACCGCTCGTTGCGTACTGTTGTGTTTTGATCTTGTCTCCCGAGAGCAGAGCGGCACAGTAGATGGGCGGTGGGTATTGCATATACCTACATGATGGTGATTTAC
>JASAMW010004778.1:0-11406 GCA_030247985.1 Epsilonema sp. ZAB3_2
AAGATTGGAGAAGAAAAGGTATGAAGAGAATGATTATGACATGTGAAGATACCGTGGGAATGATATAACGAATGTGAAAATAGGAGGTGATAAATAAATATGAAGAAATATGAAGATAAAAAGATAATAGTAAGATAAGCTAAGGTGTTAGCTTGTGTCTTTCCTTTAGCTTCTTGCTCATTTTGATCAACAAATTACTTTACCCTTCTGACCATAACTAAGTACTGCTCTTCGTTCTTCACTAAGCTGTCAACTCTCACATCTGCTAGCCCGCCCTTATCATTAGCCATGAAACTTTTTCCTAAAACAACCCAACTGTAGCAACACATAGAGTATGGGTAGTGAAAATGGGACAAAGTAGCAGATGAAGATATGAATAAGTATATGTAGATATGTAGAAGATATGAAGATATGTAGATATGAAGATAATATGAAGATAAATGAAGATAAGCTAGGCTGTCAACTTTTGTCTTTTATTAAGGTTTTTGCTCATATTGATCAACAAATTACTTACCCTTCTGACCATAACTAAGTACTGCTCTTTGCTCTTCGCTAAGCTGTCAACTCTCACATCCCTTAGCCGACCCCTCTCATTAGCCATGACACTTTTTCTTAAAAGAACCCAACTGTAGCAACACATAGAGTATGGGAAGTGAAAATGGGAGAGAGTAGCAGATAAAGATATGAATATGTATATGTAGATATGTAGAAGATATGTAGATATGTAGAATAGAAGATATGTAGATATGTAGAATAGAAGATATGTAGATATGAAGAATATGAAGATTGGAAAAGATAAGGTATGAAGAGAATGATTATGACATGTGAAGATACCATGGGAATATATAACAAATGTGAAAATAGGAGGTGATAAATAAATATGAAGAAATTTGAAGATAAGAAGATAATATGAAGATAAGCCAAGCTGTTAGCTTTTGTCTTTCTCTTAGCTTTTTGCTCATATTGATCAAAAAATTACTTACCCTTCTGTTCATAAACTAAGTACTGCTCTTTGTTCTTCGCTATGCTGTCAACTCTCACATACCCTAGCCCACTTTTGTCATTAGCCATGACATTTTTTCGTAAAACAACCCAACTGTAGCAGCACATAGAGTATGAGAAGTGAAAAGAAAATGTGATGGAGTAGCAGATGAAGATGTTGTGTTGTGATGCTGGACTGATGAGGAGAGCGATGAGAGAATGACTGGATGCGAGAGAGATGATGCAAAGAACTAATTTTATTCCCTGCAAGCCGCCTATTTATACGGATTGCAGACAGGAAATTACATGTCAATGGCTAGCATTTCCTGCTGCCTTGTATGCATGTATGTACTACATATCAGAAGATATGAATGTGTATATGTAGACGATATGAAGATATGTACAAGATAAGAAGATAACATGAAGATAAATGTAGATAAGCTAAGCTGTCAGCTTTTGTCTTTTATTTAGCTTTTTGCTCATATCAATCAACACACTTTACACTTCTGACCATAACTAAGTACTGTTCTTTGCTCTATGCTAAGCTGTCAACTCTCACATCCCCCAGCCCACCCATATCATTAGCCATGGCACTTTTTCCTGAAACAACCCAACTGTAGCAAAAAAGAGTATGGGAAGTGAAAATGTGATGAAGTAGCAGATGAAGATATGAATGTGTATATGTAGACATGTAGAAGATATGAAGATAAAAAGATAATATGAAGATAAATGTAGATAAGCTAAGCTGTCAGCTTTTGTCTTTTATTTAGCTTTTTGCTCATATCGATCAACACACTTACACTTCTGACCATAACAAAGTACTGCTCTTTGCTAAGCTGTCAACTCTCACATCCCCCAGCCCACCCCTATCATTAGCCATGACACTTTTTCCAAAAATAACCCTACTGTAGCAACACATAGAGTATGGGAAGTGAAAATGGGTGGGAGTAGCAGGTGAAGATATGTATATGTAGATATGCAGAAGATATGTAGATATGTATAGAAGATATGCAGATATTAAGATTGAAGAAGATTAAGATTAAGATTGAAGATAACATGAAGATAAATGTAGATAAGCTAAGCTGTCAGCTTTTGTCTTTTATTTAGCTTTTTGCTCATATCAATCAACACACTTACACTTCTGACCATAACTAAGTACTGTTCTTTGCTCTTTGCTAAGCTGTCAACTCTCATATCCCCCAGCCCACCCTTATCATTAGCCATGGCATTTTTTCCTGAAACAACCCAACTGTAGCAAAAAAGAGTATGGGAAGTGAAAATGTGATGAAGTAGCAGATGAAGATATGAATGTGTATATGTAGACATGTAGAAGATAAAAAGATAATATGAAGATAAATGTAGATAAGCTAAGCTGTCAGCTTTTGTCTTTTATTTAGCTTTTTGCTCATATCGATCAACACACTTACACTTCTGACCATAACTAAGTACTGCTCTTTGCTAAGCTGTCAACTCAAGTACTGCTCTTTGTTCTTCGCTATGCTGTCAACTCTCACGTACCCTAGCCCACCTTTGTCATTAGCCATGACATTTTTTCGTAAAACAACCCAACTGTAGCAGCACAGAGTATGAGAAGTGAAAATGAAGTGTTGCCAATCCTTTTCAATCAACTGCAGCCCACAGCATCGTCATACAAGCACAGTACAAAATTTAATAACAAACACTAACCTAAAAATGCAATCAGTATCACACGAACAGAATTCAATGCACTGACTGAGCTACCAAACATTCAATATAGCTTCTTGTAAGAGCTCCCGTTTTTCCCCCTGGGACAAACTTAGCGCATCCTGCTATAAGATTTCCTCAAAAAGCAGCTTCTCCAAAGCATCAACAATCCAATATAGCCCTTTGTAAGAGCTGACGTTTTTCCCTCTGGGACAAACTTTGCGAATCCTACCACAGGAAATCCTCAAAAACCAGCTACTCAAAAGCATCAACAATCACATGATCAAGCCCATCGGTATATATAGCCGTCCCTTTTTCTAAAGCAGCTTGTTGATCGTTTGACAGAATTTAGTCCTGCTGTAAAGGCAAAGAAAGGTGCCGCAAAAAAAGCTGCACTTTCTCTGTCTCATCCCCCAGACAACGACAGAATGTTGTCGTTGTGTATAGTTATGTATTGTACACTAGGCAACCAATTTAGAAAAGAAACGGTATATTGGCAATGGCTTTGGTTGGCTCCCGGACCCCATATTTGCCCCATATATATTTGCCCCATGAGGATGGAAGATTGACTTCTCAATGGTGAATATTCCTTCCAAGATGCCCATAAGAGTTGATCTCTCTCCCACCTCTTCCCCGGCTGGTTCTCATGGCAAAAATGTACCCCAAGGCCCAAGCCTGCCGAAATTTATGACTCACCCCTCTAAGGCGTGAGGCACGTCCACTCTTAGTGCGAGCACGATGTGACCGACGCAGAGGAAGGAGAAGAAGCAGACGAGACCCAAACGAATGTCCTGAACCTCGAAGAGAAACCAGATGAAAAGACCGGACAGATAGAGCAGTTCCAATGCGACGATAACCTCCAGTGTGGTGACCAACGGACAGCAGCAGCGGCCGAAAAGACGAGGTTGGGTGGCGGTGGCCTTAATTCTTGTGGCGACAAATGAGGCAAGGATCGCTCGATCCATGTTGTCTCGTTTTTTCTGAAAAAATAGGGTGATATGGGGAAAATAGGGCCATGCATCCAATATCCAGTTTACAGGGGAGCGCTGGAAGCCCGATTGTGTACCGTAGGTATGTATACCCAACCCACTGCTGTCATACAGTACATCACAAATATCGAACACTCTATTCACAGGAGAAGCTATACCTACCAAGCTTGTTGCATACATAACATTATTATTTAGAAATAAGTAGTAGCTATGGTATATAGAAAGAAAGGGTACAGACTACAAATTACAAACATTTACAAATTATTTTTTGCGCACAACGGAAACCGTCATGAAGACAAAATCAAGCGACATAAACAAGCAAAAGTATTGCAGCCCGTCACGTTAAAACCAGCGTCATTGATGGTACTACGCACTGTAATACCAGAAGGAAGGAAGAGAAAGCGAAGACAAAGACGCAAACGATGATGGCACATGGTGGGCTTTAATTTAAAAAAACTCACTTCAAAACCGGAAAATAACACCACACCACACCACAAACAACTACAGACAGTACAAGTACATGGACAATAATGGCTTCGATTCCTTCCATTCAATCTCTGCACATCCACAGAGTGGCAACGTAACTTTCTTCTGCTTCTGGAATATCATGCCATGCCTCTCTTAGGGGAGCTTCATGAAGTAAAGTACATCACACAGAAATTCATCCGTCATACCGTACCCCCCCCCCCTTACGTCACGCTTTATTGGCCATTACCCCCCCCCCCCCCCCACACCCCTAGTATGCCCATGTACATAGAGTGACACATCGTCACGCTAACGTCACTTTCGCCGTAACCCCCTCCCCCTATTTTTGCGTGACGTACTTTCATTGTTTCTGCTAGTAAGTGTGGCAAAACGGAGAAACCAAAGGATGAGAAGAAAGGTATAGACTCTATACCTTTCTAGAGGTGCCGCGATATCAGAATTGTCAGAAAATCGATGGGGTTATACACCAGGGGGATATGCACAGGACAAGATTTATGTTTTGCCAATGGGGATATACACTGGGGATACAGCCAAGAATACGGTAGTCTCACTCAGTATGTTGTGTAGGTGATGGACGCTCGTCGCCTGCTGGCGCTGCCCGCTTCGGTGAAGAGTCCGCGGCCGGCGCCAGGCGGTAGTTACCATTCGGCGCGGGGGATGGCGCCGGTGCCCGGACTCAACTGCGTCCTCTACGCCAAGGCGCGCCAAGTCGCCGACTATCTCTACGACACCCTGCACTTGCGTCCCGCGCGTCAGAGGAGCAAAAGAGGAGGAGGAGAGGGAGAGGGAGGGAAGGAGAAAGAGCTGCTCATGATCCCCTTCACTGCCATGACGCGGGGATACAGCGCCAGGGTGCAGAGAAAGCTGGACGCCAAAGTGCAGAAACGAAAGAGGAGGAAGCAGGATATATCCAGAATGGTATGCATGCATACCGTGCATAGCACATGCAGTTTGCTCATAAGTGTATGTACTTGTATCATGTGCTACGTATGGACATGGAGTACTATGGGGTAAAACCGGGCGGATACAAATGGAGCTTTTTCTCGACCATGTCTCATGCCTCTGTGTAGTGTTTTGGGTCGGGTGGGTGGGTATTGTTCTGGATTGGGCTGTGCACTACAATCAAGTGTTGTGTAGGTACGGGTGAGCTCAGAATCCGAAATTTCGTACTGTCCGGATTTACCCCACCCCACGCCATAGTTCGTACCCTCAGTGTACACTCTGCGCTATAGCCTTGCCCTTTACGAACTACAGAAGTACAGTGAGTATTCTGTTGCAGAGGACCAAATCTCGCATACTCAACCGTCGCTCACTGACATTGCTCATCGAAAAATCTCGCTGCGCTACGGCTGGTGCGCCTGCAACTAAACTCAATGCCATCCCCTTGCCCTGTCGTCTGTCCGAATCTCGCGCCACCAACTACACAGGGGTAGCATACCTTATTATCTCGTATTCTACTACTATACGAATGTGTTTCATAGTGTTATTCTATTAGTACTTGCAGGTGTAGATAGTTTTGTTGCTACAATGCGGAGCAGCTGGAAGATTAGGTGTAGTGTGTCGTTTAGTAAGCGTGTTGATTAGTTCTCACGAAACCACGGACTTCCATTGACAATTGATGACCTTTCTTCCCGCCTACTGTTTATGCGTTCTACATACATATACTGTACGTACACATGCTGGCTCATTCCAGTTATTGCGTCGCCTAGCGCACGGTTGGTTCTGTTGGCCGGAAGTCTGGTGTCGCCTTCTGACCGAGTTCGTCAAGTCTGACTGGTTTCAAAAGGTTCAACAGCCTCAGGCCGCCAACAGCAATAATAGTCGCTCAGCCAGCTCCCGACTCAGCTGTGACGCGTTGGTCATCACGGATATTTATTGTTATCAGCGACTGGCGGTCAAGATTCAGCAAGCAGTGAGAAGCATACTGGACCCGGGAGGACGAGCACGGGAACCGGGCGTCAGCTCAACCAGGGTAAGATGCATGGAAAGAGGCTGGGCTTGGTGCCATCTTTGTTACACTACGTACGTAACGTACATAAGTACGAGTTGCATTGTGCATTCTGTACGACCGTAACTGTGCACAAAATGTGACTAATGCTCATATTAGGACAGGAAAGCAACGGCGAGAACATATACGTATGTACTACAGGGTGTCCGTTTTGGATATGAAATGTCGTTTGGGGTTATAACTTGGGAACCACAAGAGCTAAAGCGCTGAAAATTTTTTTGCAGCTACTCAAGAATATGCCTAACCTTGTCTAAAAATTTCGTCCCATAATTCTAATCTGAACGTAAGATATTGGTACTTCAATTTTGACCACGAAAATCAGAAGTTTTTGAATCGCAAAGTCCGGTGTTCAGACGAATTTTTGTGAGATTCTGATCATAACGCTATTCAACACCTGAAAAAACACCGTGAATATTATTTTCCATTTCTTGGGAAGTCTTCAGTGCATAGAACATAGCTTGCTCTGGAGAAAATGCAAAAGGAATAGTCGGGGAGTCAGCTAGTGCGACCATAGAGTCCGGTCAGGCTACTGGTGGTTTGGTTTTGTCTGAGGTGAGGTGTGAAGTGGACCAGTATACGCATGCGGCTAGCCTACTGGAAAGAAAAAAGGAGCAGCCTTTTGCATTGTTGTTTCCTAAGAGAGTTCATGTTGATACATGTAATTGACCAGCGTTGTGATGAAAATGCCACAAGAATTCGTCTGAACACCAGACTTTGCGATTCAAAAACTTCTGATTTTCGTGGTCAAAATTGAAGTACCAATATCTTACGTTCAGATTAGAATTTTGGGACGAAATTTTTACACAAGGTTAGGCATATTCTTGGGTATCTGCAAAAAAATTTTCAGCACTTTAACTCTTGTGGTTCCCAAGTTATAACCCCGAACGACATTTCATATCCAAAACGGACACCCTGTACATACGGACGTGCGTAAAAGGAGAAGTACGCAATGCATTGACATCAAGAATACGCATAGGCCCACATACAAAGAAGCATTGGTGAACGTACGTACATATACATACAGACGCAGAGGTACTGTACATACTCTATGCATGATATGCATGTTTTACGACAACAGTACAGTAGCGTATGTATAGGCCTAGCATTCAGCACGCGGAAATACTAGAATACGTATGTATGTATGTATGTATGTAAGTACTGTACATGCTCAGAGAAGAGATGTTCACACATATGCCCACTGTTTCTCCTCCGCCTCCAGTATTATATTTTTCTGCTCATCACTGTCGTCAATATTAGGAGGTGGCGATGTGGGCACCAACCAGGTTGTGGCTGACGCGGATGTGATTCTGGGGCAGAACAGCTGTCGAAACGCGTCTCGAAACTGGCTGCTCATGGTGCAGTAGAGGACAAAGTTGACGGAGGAATAAAGGAGTGTAAGCATGTTGAAGAAGTTCCCCAGGTTACCATAGACCTTTCGTCGAAAGTCCTCGTTGAGTCCCGCCAGCACAGCCGCCAGGCCGATGGGCAATTCCACCAGGATGAAGAGAAGCAGGATCAGCAGAAGCATGATGGACACTCTGATACTGTTGGCGCCATTGTTCGATGTGCCCAGATTTGCGATGGCTTTGGAACTGCTGCAGCTGAGACAGGTTTTGAGGCTCTGGGCTTGCAGCTGGCAAGAATGGGAGCCGTTGGAGAGTCGCTTTCTTCTTCTGCTCGCCCTTTGGAGATCTTGAAGGAGTAGGAAGCTAAGTACGGCCAGGCAGATGGATGGTAAGACTTTGCAGGCGACTCCGAAGAACCAGAAGTTGTAGGCAAGGAGCTGTGGGATGCTTGGACGATATTGCAGCTTGTAGGTGGCTTGCTTGATGGTGTTATTGTGGAATGGTCCACATGTGTATCCAACAGGATATTTGTCTTTGATGATGATGGATGTGGCATACACTGGAGCACAGATCACTGGCACTAGAAGATAGGTGATCACAATGGCCTTTCTGACCCTCTGCACTGTCACCAGCTTCCTGGCTGGGAAGTGGATAGCCAAGTAGCGAAAAATGGCCAGTAGACAGGTGCAAGCCAGGGCGATGGTGTGCAGAACAACATTCAAGTTGACACTGACAGCCACATAAAGAAGCCAGCTGTACGTTCTCAGCTCGGTACAACTTGGCAAGCTGAGCTTCTGGTAGATGGTGAGGAAGAGATAGTTGGCCAACAGGAGCAGCTGGCCCAGAGATAGGCCACCCAATAGCACGTTGATGGGCGTGGATCGCATGGGCTGACGACTCAGCACCAGCACATTGATCAGATTGGAGCACACACCAAAGGTGCAGATTCCAATGACCAGATAGAAGTGGAAGAACCGGTTGTAGTACTGGGCAAACTCGATGAACGTCTCCAGAAAGTTCATTATGATTTTTGAGGCTGTCAGATCAGGCAACATTGATCATCAAGCTGGAGATGACATCCAGCAATACCTGATGTGGTGCTTGTGAAGATGTAAGAAATGCTGCGAGAATAAGAGTATCCGATTACAGATGCTAGCTACCTAGCTAATCACGGGGAAGTAGACTGCTGGTTGTGCATTAAAAATAGAAGAATTGCCGAATCTGATTGATACTCATGGCTAAAATCGTAGGCGTGAGGATGACAAGTTTTGCGTGGGCACCTTTTCGCTTTATGTTTGTTGCAATCAGATGAGAAATTGAGCTGCCGACAAAGCAAACAGCGTTTTTCACAAAGGCGGAATTGATGCTACCCATGTTCAAGGTTTTACCTCATTGAATGTAATTAGTATTCTACCAAACCGGCGCTATCCACTGCGCACATCAATCTATTTCACCACTTTCTTGCTGCCCCATAAAAATAAAAAAATACCCTTCATGTTCATCTACATTCAGTGCGAGTCTTTTACAAGTCAGTTCGTGCCTGGTACGAACAGTTTTTTGGCACTAAGCCGAAAACTAATCACCAAAAACGCCGCCTCAAAGAGAAGCTAAGATCAAGATTGATAACAGCGCAAGTTAGCATTAATTTAGCCCGGGCGAGCTGGAAAGAAGGATTACCGTAGTATACCAGAGTGGAAAAATGCAACTACACGTAGGTACATACGTATGTAAGAGAAGGCCTGTCCTATCCTATGAATGCATGAGCATGGCAATACGTGAGAGAACACGTACATGTACGTTCGAACGCCACATGATGTGGGTAGTATGTACATACGTAGGTAGTACATACAATACACACACACATAATACTCTTGATAATACGATAGTCTGGCCAATAGCAGTTGGCACTTGGACTCTAGGCGAGTTGCGTAGTTTGCATGTACTACTGCTAAATAGGAGTACACGAAGTGTGGACAGAAATCCGCATTTGTAAATCTATTTTACGCAACGCGCCTTGAGTCCAAGTGCCAACTGCTATTGGCCAGACTATACATGTTTACTCGCAAATATTATTGTACAGTACTACTACCATGCCTGTGTGTTCGTACGTGAGTAAAGATAGTGCTGCTTGCTTTAGATCGGAGTGCCGACGGGCGAATACGACGGTTTCTGGATGCGATCGCACCGCGCCGACGGCCACTTCTCCTTCCATCTCTTCCATTCTCGCGGCAAGGATGACCAAAAGTCACACGACTACACTCCGTCCTTAACGCGCTTCTCCTCCGATCTGTACAGGATTGTGGCGCAGACGATTCCCAACCTCCTACAGAGGCACGAGCAATACGGCAGGAGAGGAGTGGTGGGAGTTGCGCTGCGCTTTCAACTGAACTCGTTGACGGCTTTGCAGCAGGAGGATGAGCAGTCGATGACGATGCAATTTGAGGATGACGTCATGGTGGGAGGACGGTTGGCGAAGTTTCTGAGTCTGATGGGGAGAAAGAAGAAGCTGGTAAGATGCGCTTTGGATTTGAGGGGGAAATGTGGGACAAACCAGGGCTATAGATAGCCTATCAAAATCTGGGGCGCAAAAATCTGCCAACGGGGTCTGGGGCGGAGCCCCAGCCGCCGGAGGCTACGGGGGTCTGGGGGCGGAGCCCCCAGCGGGGGTCCAGGGGGCAGCGCCCCCTGGGAAAATTTTTCACTTTTAAGAGTAGAATCGCGCATTTTCCAAGCATCAGAAACTATTCAAAATCAGCTTTTATTCCACAGTGACGGGTGCCTACAGTATGCAAGAAGTCCGACATTATGTACGTACAAAGCCATACATATTATGCACGGAGATAAGTACATCGTAACCTTCCTGACCCTGTAGTAGACCCAAAAGATATGGGAAAGGCCGATTATGGCGGTTTTAGGGGAATCGAGCCCATCTTGCATGTGACCGTGCAACCAGCTGCAAAAAGTCAGGTGGAAAAATTGCGCCCCTAGCCGCCCCAATTTGGGGCGCAAAAAAATTCTTGGGGCGCAAAAGCGCCCCTTGCGCATACCTATCTATAGCCCTGCAAACAGATTGAGGTCTGATATTGATACGCAAACATACGGAACCAAAATATTGACATACACTTGCGTAGTTTGATAGTCGGGGGGAAGGCGGAAGGAAGAGAGGGAGGAATGTGATTAGCTGGCTGGTACATGCGCTTGTTTCTTGATTTGTGCCTGGTGAAGTGGGCAGATGAGATTGTGGTATCAATTGAGGAGACGTGCAACCCACACTCCGCATTGGCGCCTGTCTTGACATGACACAACCCCCGCCGTACGGTTGTACGATTATCTTTGCAAGAGTAGGAAGCTCAATTATTCATCGGTACTGTAGGCGGGCAGGTTTTTGTGGGAAGCAAGACAAGGTCACCTTACATAGATGGGCAGACGTGTCTGGAGGTGTCCAAAAAGACACCGCTCCCAGGGGGCATGTCGTCATGTCGTAGCCTGTTTCGCGGGCATGTCGTAAAATTTTTTGGGGTAGTCCATAGTGGGAACAAAATTTTTTGGAGGTATGTGCAGAAGAGAAAAAATATTTTGGGGTGAATGCACGAGGAAGAGAGCAAGAATTTTAGCTGAGCAGGTGAATGGGAGACCTCTCCCTCTGAATGGGAACCATGTGTAGTTGGGCATTGATGTGAATTGGAACCACATGTTGTTGTAGGTTGATCATTGACAATGAGAACACAGTTTAGCCAATGTGCCAAGTAAAGAAAAAAGAAACAGTTTTCATTTGCCAGTATGAGAGCAGAATGGATGTTGCTGCACTGAAATTGGCCAATGGAATTCTAACAATGGTGTTGAAGAGTTGGCAGTAAAGTAACGAGCCTTCTGCACTTCTACGCAATGTCTGCAACACCTACACAAGGAGCAC
>JASAMW010004780.1:0-23008 GCA_030247985.1 Epsilonema sp. ZAB3_2
GGTTTGGCGATGCTGTGGAAGCTGCTATTGTGCTTACTGAACCGGCGGAAGCCAATAACCATTTCAACAAAACTCGCACGTACTCCTATATTCGTCATAAATTACTGTATCCTGTCTGTAACCCCTATCGTCGTCAAATCACATATTCCTTCATATCCTACACTCGCCCCGGGAGAGAAAAAAGGCAGCTCCTGATGCCTTGCAACGGCGTGTGTAGATCACGAGCACCGAGAACAACGAAAGAGGTCTGCGATACATGCATTTTATATTCTTGGTACCGTACGTAGCTACCCGTTGTTAAGAAAAGAACCGTAACGAACAACCCGTAGTGAGGCACAATGCGAGTAGCTATGTACTGGCTAACACAGTACCTACTTACTGTACGTACGTATATCACCGTACGTACTAACGACATGTTATTGCATGTGCGTACATACCTTGAGCATACTGTAGTAGTTGTTACGTACTAAACTAAGTCGACCAAGTAGGCATGCACGCACCACCACGAAAAAAAAATACTAAATCAAGAAACAAACAACATACGCACCTGTCTAGCAATCCTTTTTTTTTTTTTGACGTACTACTTCGTTCAGTTACGTATTGCTTGCCCTTTCCACATACTAGGGCGACCAAGCGGCGTTTTTACATGGCAAACGAAGGTATTCGTATGAAGTCGTAAGATTGATAAGGAACGGTTTGTTGAGCAAAACTCTATGTGATGTCCAAAATTACCCCGTTTTCCTTACACACTACCAACCCCCAGCCCCAGATATTTTACCTGCCTTCCTCCTTTCTGAGTTTCTGTGTACGATCGAGGGCTAGACACAGATCGACTACACGTTGCGCCGCGGCACAGGATGGGTTAATATGCTGTGGAGCGTCAAAAGGCCAGCCGAACTCCTTCAACGCATCCCGTAACTGCGAACGAAGGGAGGAGTCCAGTAATGACGTCATTGCTTCTTCCAACTGGCTCAAATAGGAGGCAAAATGAGTGCATCGACTTTCGCCCACAGCACTCTTGATCGAATCTGTAAAAGACGGACGTGGTTGAAGCAGCAACCAGTCTGTGAGTGGAAAAAAATAAGGAATGACAACAAAATGACATGCAGACGCAGGGAACAGCGATAACACATATGCATACCAAAATATATAATTTTTGCTTAGGGGAAGAATGGAGGACGTAGTGTACTGAAATAGCCAATTATCTGGATACTCAATTATTTGGTTTCGTAAAACCCAATTATATGGGTTCGTAAAACCCAATGTAATGGTTTCGTAAAACCCAAATAATTGGGTACCTATCCAAATAATTCGACATTTCAAAAACCCAAATAATTGGAGCGCATATCTGCCAGGGATGCTCTCTTTCGTTCACACTACGTCCTCCATTCTTCCCCTAAGCAAGAATTATATATTTTTCTGCATACATAATCAATGCTCTTTTGGACCCAAATTGACCGCTAACTACAGCAAACGTTACGGGGTCCCAAAACTTGTGAAAAAGCTGCTCTCTTTATGTCGCGTTCACAAAACGTCCATTAAGAGACGTTTTCTGTAAGGATTGAGAGTAGCCTGTAGTATAGGCGGAAGGGGGGTACTTTTTGTGAATCGAGATAATATGCTTATCGGATTCCCCAGCAAAAACTGCATATGTTGATGAAGTTTTAGGAAAAATTTGTTCAGGCATTATCGAGATATTCATGGGTAAAGGTGGGCAGGTCGCATTTTTGCCGTTTTTCAACGTTTTTAGCCATATTTCAGCAACCAAAGGGCTTAGAGGGCTACAATTTGGTAAACACATACATCCCCTAGGGATCCAAGTCTGGACCAATTTTGAGCCCAATCGGCCACCTGTGTGGCGAGATATAGCGTCACAAAGTGCATTTCTGTATATTTTGCACCTGTTGCAAATTTAGTTTTTTGAATACCACGGCGTGAATACATGCCCTGCACGGGGTAAAATTTTGACAGAAAGTAGAGAAGGGTTAGGCCTAAAAACTTTAGTACTACCGCAAAAAATCTCTATAATTGGAATTGGGACTACAGTCCTCTCGAATAGTGAAAAATACAGCAAAAATTTTCACGCCTTTTTTATTTTTCAAGATAAATGAGCAATACCACTGAAATTTTTGCCTCGTAAGTAACCTATCTTATGTAGAATTTGATGTAGATTTCAAAAATAAAAGTGAGTTTCCCAAAAAATTTAACCCTGACCCTAAATTCACAAAAATATACTACTTTTGCAAAATTATATGCTAGGGGTTAAATTTTTAGGGAAAATCAATTTTATTTTTGAAATCTACATCAAATTCTACATAAGATAGGCTACTTACGAGGCAAAAATTTCAGTGGTATTGCTCATTTATCTTGAAAAATAAAAAAGGCGGGAAAATTTTTGCTGTATTTTTTCACTATTCGAGAGGACTGTAGTCCCAATTCCAATTATAGAGATTTTTTGCGGTAGTACTAAAGTTTTTAGGCCTAACCCTTCTCTACTTGCTATCAAAATTTTACCCCGTGCAGGGCATGTATTCGCGCCGTGGTATTCAAAAAACTAAATTTGCAACAGGTGCAAAATATACAGAAATGCACTTTGTGATGCTATATCTCGCCATACAGGTGGCCGATTGGGCTCAAAATTGGTCCAGACTTGGGTCCCTAGGGGATGTATGTGTGTACCAAATTGTAGCCCTCTAAGCCCTGCGGTTGCTGAAATATGGCTAAAAACGTTGAAAAACGGCAAAAATGCGACCTGCCCACCTTTACCCTTGAATATCTCGATGTTGCCTGAACAAATTTTTTTCTAAAACTTCATCTACATATGCAGTTTTTGATGGGGAATCCGATAGGCATATTATCTCGATTTACAAAAAGTACCCCCCTTCCACGTACTATGCAACCGCTACAGAAAACCTTTCTTAATTCGGAACGTCCGTACAGGTCCCATGTACTCCTAGATACGTACGGGATGTTACGGATTTACGGACGTTTGTGGTGAACGCGGCATTATGTAAAGAACAGAACAGAAACAGAAACAGAGATCTTTGCTTACTTACTACGTGCGAGTTTACCCGTGCTGTAGTAAACCCACCTAAAGATAATGGAATCGAGATTCCAAAATAGTTGGTTCACTGAAAGAATGTGGAGATTTTACTCTTCCGTGAGGTGGAGCTTTTCTCCCATTACTCGCGAAAAAAGTCTGCAATATCTTCGAAAATTTCGGCTTTCTCTCAGTGAACCGAACATACGCAATACCAACAATAAATATATAGGGTACCATGGGGGAAAGTCGGCCACGGGAAATTTCGGCCACCTAAGCTTCAAGGCATTATATCTCGGCAACCATGCGATCGATTGAGATAAGTAGGATATCAATCGATTCCTTGAACTTTCTTCTTTCAAATGAGCTATTGGGTTCACCATTTGCTGAAACATCAAGCTCACGGGTTACGTTTTTCAAGAAGAGGTCAAAAATGACCAAACTTTAGACAGTGCGCAAAAACACCCTGTATGGTATAAATGAACACCCGGTATGTGGAGGGCAAGGGGGCACCGTACCCTACCCCCAGGCGAAGTTTCAGCCAAATCGCCCCACTGGTACTGGAGATATAGCAAAAAACAATTTCAGTACTTAGTGGGGTAATTTCGGCCACCTAACGCCTGTACTGAAGGATGGGAAAAGTGGGGCGGCCGACGTTTCCCCCCCCTACTGAAGGAAACTGCAACATTGTAACGTCAGCGAAATTCTTCCTAGTTTGAGCTAATTTTTAGCAATTAGTTAGCTGATCCAGTTTGGCAACTTGTTCTGCTGCTCTTGCCACAGGGCGCACCCCGAAATTTGTCCTGACAGTCTAAAAAATATGCTTGAGAATCAAGTTGATTCTTATAGGTGGCCGACTTTACCCCCCAGTACTGGATTCATAGGTGGCCGACTTTACCCCCCAGTACTGAAGGCAACTCCAACACTGTACTGGCAGCGAACTTCTTTCATTCACGCCCATCCACTTGTTAGTTAGAGCGAATTGACTGGCTATTTGGCTGGCCGATGCATTTGGCGGACTGTTCTGCTTCTGTTGCAACTGACCGCATCCTGATATTCGTCCTGGGAGTCTCAAAATACACTTTTTTTCTTAGGTGGCCGACTTTACCCCCAGTGGCCGACTTTACCCCCCAGGATAAAAAGCGCCATAACTCTCTAAATAAGTTTAGCAATGCAGTCGCACTTGGCACCCTAAACTCAGCTTCAAAAGACCTATCTTTTGGTATATTACTTGCTTTGTTTCATGCACTGGTTCCTGAGATCTGATTAGGTGGCCGACTTTCCCCCATGGTACCCTATAACGTACAATGCGGTAAACCCGGCTGGGAAAATCCGGCCGCCTAAGTTTCACGGTTGCACATCTCAGCAACCAATGGACCAATAATTGTGTGACGTGCCGCGTTCCGTATGGCGATAGCCGGGCCCCGAAAAGGGGGGGGGGGGGGGGGCGAAATAGGACCGAACGGGAAGCGAACCGTTACCCTCGGACACAGCTGTGGACTTAGGCACACCACCAGGGACCGGTCACGGGGACTTTTGGCTAAACTCGCCTCACATACCTAGGGTAGAACTAGTTTACGTGCACTACTGGCCTCGGACGCTATTGCTATACGTACGCAGTATGTAACAATTGAGACAAATATTACATCAATCGATTCCTTGATTGAACACTCCTCTTTCAAATGAGCTGATTGGTTCATCATTTGCTGACTCAGGAAATTCAATGGTGGCCGGGTTTACCCCATGGCCGGGTTTATCCCACAGTACCCTACATTAAACATACCAAAGTGGTCCAACTTTTCCAACAGCAGCCTCCACTGTGCATCCTTTAGACAGGTCACAATGTCAGTAGCCAGTTCAGAGACACAGCGCAAAGCCTTGAGATAGGCCAGTGTCTTTTCCAAGCGCACGTACTCCTGTAACCTGGGGAACAAGGCAGGTGCCTCCTTTTGAAACTGCTTCTGCTTCGACTTCAGTTCCTTACGAATTGCAGACGCCTGAGCAAAAGGGATACAACACGTCAATGTATTCGCACTGTTTTACAATAGGTGTGGCCCTAGTCGAGAAGGAAAATATGCCAGATGTGCCAGGGAATCGAACCCTGGACCTCCCGCGTTCCAGGCGAGCGCCTTAACCATTTGACTACACAGCCGGATGACCCAGTAGGTTCTCGTTCTCACTAAGATCACACCTATTGAGTCAGCGAGAGTTGTTGTCATTGGGATTGGATCATGAACTGCATTTTGAAGAAAATTAAATACTACACTACACGACACGTGACGTGATACGCTAGTGTACTGTACGTATTATGCGCAATAGTCACCTCATTCGTTGCCTCATATCCCTTACCCTTCCACAAAGATTCATAGGACCAAAAATAGAACAACAGCAGTAGAAAGAGATGCAATTTAACTGGCCGCATATTTTTGGTTCTGATAATAAGTTTTTGCTCCTACGCATGTACATACCTTAGCCTTGGAGTCAACGAGTAATTTGGTCAGGGTTTCTTCAGATGTCTGCAAATCAACAGCGAGCAAAGGAAGCTGAGACTCCTGGAAGAGCACCTCGGATTCTAAGGCATCTCTCCGCTGACTGAGTTGGGCCTTGATAGATTTGAGGCCCCGGGCAAAGGCCTTGACATTTGAGGCTGACAACTGACGCAACTGTGCTAACGTCACGTCCACTCCTGTCGTCATCCTGACACCTTTGTCTGTCCTTATTTTAGAAAGCTGTCGCCATACGTCTAGCCCAAGTGCCACCACCGACTTGTACATTTCATGTACTCCTATACTAATTAGTTTTAGGAGTACGTGAATCACCGTTTTTAGCGTTACAAGAGTAAATATTGGAGCGTGGAAGACAAAGAAATCAAGCAACACAACGGAACTACTGTCATATTCAACGGAACTGTTATACTATTATGGTTCCAGGTCCGGCCCATCGGCCATGTGTGACATTTAGTACCGCAACCACGCATAGCCATAGGATCTAGGATGACAGCAATCCAACGATAACCATAGCGCCCCCGGTTCCACATGCCCCGGATGCATCACTATAAAAGCCACACAGTTATGGGCAGGGTCAGGCTGCCCTATACTATAAACCAGTCCCTGTCCATAGGAAAACTTGGCACGCTGGCTGACTAGTCCACCACACTTGACATGTACAAAGGGCCTCAGGGAAAAATTGCACAGGTCAAACATTGCACAAGACACAATGGAACTATAACTATAGCTACTCCTACACCAAGCTACTATGCCTATAAGCTTAGTTGAGCATGTCTTGTACTAGAATAACCCTGTTTTGACCGCAATTATGCCCTAAAACACATACTTTTGACCTCAAAAACATGCCTCTACACACCTCTCAAAAACATAAATTTTGCCCAGTGTATATCCCCCCATTGTATATCCCCCAGTGTATAACCCCCCATCAGACCTCTCGATTTTTGTATAGCCCCATGGGGCTATACACCCAAAAATACGGTATGTACCTACAGTTCCTGTCAGCTTGCTTTTCTCTTCGCTTTGTGCCGATGCGGGGCGCATGACTATAAAAGCCACACAGTTATGGGCAAGTGAGCCAGGCGGGCCTAGTAGAGCAAGTTTTAGTAGGAGAGAGAGGACGCCATAAGAACTTGTTTGTACTGTGCATGCGCGAGAGAGTGAACATGCTTGACGAGTCAGCTGATTATAATTGCCCTTTCCTTTGGTCACTCTTGTTCTCTTTTCCTTTCAGTACTATGTACATTTCAACTTAACTCAAAATGCATGGCAAATAGTACAAGAATCACTTCAGCCAATAAAAAAACTTTACAAGTCCAAGAAATACTATTTTTTGCTGCCTGATATAGTGTACTTAGGTTACTGTAGCTTCATGAGTTACCACGTGAACCAAAAAATCCTATGATGGGATAACTATAATTTTTCCCAAAAAAGTAATGCAAATTATTTGGACACTAGTATAAAAAATAAATTTTGAGAAAAAGAAAAAGAAAGAAAAGGAAAATATTGCGAAATGAAAACTCTTATTCCGCAAAAACGCGAAACAAAGAGTAATTTTCATTACGTTTTTTATCGTGATCAGGCATTTCGTTTGTTCGTTCGCAACATCTTTTTGTTGTTGTCAAAACAGTTAGTTTTCATTTCACAATAATATTTTCCTTTTCTTTCGTTTCTTTTTCTCAAAATTTATTTTTTATACTAAATTGACCAAATAATTTGCATTACTTTTTTGGGAAAAATTATAGTTATCCCACCATAGGATTTTTAGGTTCACGGAGTAGTCCTTTTCCTTGGCTTTTTCCTGCTGGTAGATTATTCTCAATGCAGGCAGCAGTACCTCTTGAACGCTCTTGAACGGTTCGTCAACCCATAGGCTTTGTTCATAAATTACGTAACGCCGAAATAGGGGGGAGGGGGTTTTGCCCAGCGTTACTTTGCTGGGGGGGGGGGGGGGGTGGCGCAGCAAAAGTTATGTAATGCCGAATTTTTGTGCACTAGAACTATTGCTAATGCTAAACTGCACAGTACCCATGGTGGAGTACGACTTTTGCTTTCAAGGATGGCCTAATTGATATAAATAAACAATAAACCAAAAACTAGCAGTAATGCTAAAGCATGTCATGTACTATTGTATTCTATAATGCGTACATAGCCTACTACTTAGATGTAAATACAACATAATGTACAGTAGGCCTACATTATAGATCCAAACGTTACGTTACGTTTTGGGGGGGGGGGGGGGGGGGGGGGGGGGTTGGGCCTAGCGTTACGAAAACGTTACATAGGGGAGGGGGGGGGGGGAGCCAGCGATTGTATTTTAGCGTTACGTAATATATGAATAAAGCCTAATGTGTTCATCCATCTGTCCGTCAATCAATATGGTTGACGAACGTATGGATGTATGGATTTACGGACGTCTTGTGAACGCGCCATGAGGCTTAGGCTTAGGTTTGGATGAAGAGGTGTAGGTCTCAGCCTAAACCTCAACCTAAGCCTAAGCCTCAACCTAAGCCTAAGCCTAAGCCAGTGTTCTATGCTGCACTTATTCAGTAATCTATGCACTTATTCAGTAGTCTATGCCGCACCTATTCAGTAGTCCATGTCACCTAGCACTCAGTAAGGTTCGACTCTATGTTGAAGTGACCGGTCCGTCACAGTAGGTGCCCGTATTAAGCAGTCTACGCAGCACCCAGCACCTAGCACCCAGGCAATTCCAACGGGTCCGACGCGCCGGAAACGAAAAAGAAGAAAATAAAAGAAAAGGCGAAAAATCAGGAATTGCTGCGGAACTCAATAACTCGACGAGGAAGTGACCAAATTGAAAAAGGATTTTTACTATAGTAATCTACGTAAAAAATGCCACATCCTGGTGTCCATCTTCCTGCGCGACTTTGCTGTTTTTCCGGAGATAGAATCAATTTTGCTGTTTAGGCCTATTCAGCCCGCTGGCACAAGATCGAACGTAGAACCCGTGGGAATGAAAGGGCACGCCTGCCCTCGCAAATTCTTATGGCCGACCCTTGTGGCTACCTGTTGGGCATAGTGCCGTTGAAATAGAAGGAGGGGCAGCATTGCCCTGGAAAATTTTGTACGTGGTAGGCCTGTTGCGCCCTATATAACTTGCTGTTTTGAGTTCTCCTTATCACCTGCTGCGTCTGTAGATCAACTATTTCGCCTTGTTCCATGCTTCCGCGCTCTATTGCGGCATAAACTTTGCAATCACCCCATTTATCGCCCAGCTGAATGCTCATAATTGGCTGTTTGGAACGCGAAATGCTCTTTCCTCGTTTATTCATGACTGAATGTTTTACATGCTTGATCTAGACAAAACGACCACTACCATGACCAATTCGGGTGACGACCAACTGAATTCAACAAGCAGTTGAAAGGTGGTGGATGTCAAGACCTTCAGTCTCTTTTCTCCCGGATCGAACCATCTAGGCCTACAACACTGCATCTGCAATGGTGGAATTGAAACGGAAGCATAATTCATTCTGGTACATAACGTACGTATGTAGATTACTGGTACAGGGGTTATAGTAGCGTTATTATTAAAACGTTAGCTGCGTTCAGATACGACGTCGACGTGGTAATGCTGCGTTCAGATTAGAGATATGTCTGACGTAGAAAAAGTCCGTGGCTGTTCATCCATGCTTTTTCCACGTCGGACCTACATCTCAAATATGAACGCGGCGTGATGCTACGTTCAGATAGCAGACGTATGACCGTACGTCCAACGTGCCAACTTACGTCCGTACGTCCGACGTACTGTTTCTAGATACATACGTCGGACGCATGGACGTTTCTTCACACATTGGATGCGTATGAATACTGTAAACGGGGATATTTTCGGATGGTCTTCTTTCGGACGGAATGCTTTTTCAACTTATTCGGATACGGAATACGGATTTATTGGTAGCATACTATGAACGCGGACCAAATAGGTACAGCACTGTATGGGTGTTCCGCACTTGCTCACCCAACAATGCACAGTGCACAATGCACATAAAGGTGGGCAGTTAGCAGCAATACGTACATGGAAATACGCTGTACATACATTCAAAAAAATTCAGACGGTAATATTTTGCGGACAGAATTTTTGTCCGAATTATCCGAAAATTTCCCCGTTTACAGTATACAATACGTCTGCTATCTGAACACAGCATTAGTCCGACGAGAACGCAGGACGCGCAACTCCCGTAAAGAGAACAGCGAGCGAGCAGTCATGTTGTTCTCCAAGATACGTCGGACATAGCACGTTGGACTTACACATTGGTTATCTGAATGCAGCATTATTGGTCAAAAGAAGCAAACACGCCTACAGCATCAAGTATCATTCCGCCGTCTGGCATAGTGACAAGCGGACGAGAATTGTGCCCACTAGCGCGAAAATGCGATGCGCGCCTGGCAGTTGCGCGATTCCACATGAGCGACGAAAGAGATGCGCACCGTCCAACTTGCGCGATTCAATTTGACCGCGACACTTTTTTTGCGCAACTATCCATTTGCGCGACACCCCAAAAGCGCAAATGTATGTTTGCGCGATGCCCCAAAAGCGCGATTTATGTTTGCGCACTGCCCATTAGCGCGAAATGTGAAGTGTGCTTTATTCTTGTCACTATGTGTAAATGGTACATAAAACGTACATTGGTACGTCATCCGACCTCATTGAAACTGCACTGATAATAGCGCTACGCAAACAAGTCTGATTGTGAGCAGCTCGAATTTGCACAAAACTGCGGCGGAACAGCAGCTGTCGTCTCCAAAGCCCCTGCGCAGTCTTTGTCCAAACACCGCCATCTGAGGTTGCCAGGGATGCTCTATTTCGTTTACACTACGTCATCCATTCTTCCCCAAAGCAGAATTATATATTTTTGGTATGACTTTTGACAACGTGGAAAAAGTGGGAGCCGCAACAGACGTCGGCATGGGGTCAGCTGGGGGTATGTTCAGCATACCCCCACCCACCCCCTCACATAACCCCATGCATACCCCCAGATTTTGAAAATTCCAACCATACCACAAACACACCTACAAAAAATAAAAACAAAATACCCCCACGCATACCCCCAGTTTTTTTGGACCAATTTTGTATACCCCCACGCATACCCCCAGTTTTTTTGGACTAATTTTGTATACCCCCACGCATACCCCCAGTTTTTTTGGAGCAATTTTGCATACCCCACAGCCACACATACCCTCAGTTTTTTGAGTAGAAAAAATAAATATGGCAAAATAATGAAGAAAGACATTTTATGTCAAGTGGAAAATCAATGAAGCAACTGCTTACTGTTACTACATACTACTGTGTCTACTTTATATCTATTCTGCACGTATGCTGTCATTTTCATCTGGGGGTATGTTGGAAATCTGGGGGTATGTAGCGATTTTTTTCTGGGGGTATGTTGGAAATTCTGGGGGTATGTTGAAAAAAAAAATTTTTTCTGGGGGTATGTGGCTGACCCCAGATTTTAGCCCCGACATAACCCCAACTACATACCCCCACCCTTGATACCGTGCCGATGTCTGCGCAACCTGTGTGACTACTGTGTGTGAGGGGCTGCATTGTATATTTGAATTTGAATAGTAGACTGCTTCTATCCCGAGACTACCACTGAAAAAACTCCTCCCAAGGAGACACAACATTACTAAATACAGCACCAAATACAGCACCATTTTTATTGGACGCGCAAGTGAGAATTGCGCGAATTCAGTGTCGCGCAAAGGAGCATTGGCGGAAAATTTTTTCGCGCAAATGTACGTTCGGCGCAAAATGTACGGCGCGCTTTTGGGGCAACGCGGACTTTCAACGTCGCGCAACTGACACGTCGCCCTTTTGATTTCGCGCAACTGGGAGTTGCGCAAGTGAATTTCGCTCTTCTGGGCACACCCCGCGGACGACGTCCAAACCAGAAAACAAACTGAGCTCTCGACTGTATTGTAGCACCCTGCTTTTATTGTGTGCACCGTACTTATATAGCCCTCCCCAATCATAGGTATCGGGTTTTCCAGGTTCGAGTCTAATCAGAAACATCTCTACTTCCATGCAACCGATTAGGCTAAAATTTTGTACTGATATACTCTAATCTGAACGCACCATCATTATTTTATTTGGCTGCGATCTTCGCTTGCCGATGTGCATACTGTCTGCCAGTTGTTCGTGCCGTCGATGTGCATTTTGCATTGAATGTTCTTCCGTTGTTACAGATTGCTCAGCACTGAAACTTCACGCCCTGAGCCTGTGCGTCATGAGACGACCATACAAAGAGGCAAAGCGACAACGAAAGAGAATTTGTACGACCAGCGAAAACGAACTACCAGGGTTCGTACAGATCCTTTATATCCTTTAGATCCTTTAAAAGTCCTTTTTTTAGGCAGGCATCCTTTATATCCTTTAAATATCCTTTATTTGGCCAAGGGATCCTTTATAAATTTTTTGAACACGTTTCCATCAGTTTCAGAGAGAGACATTGCAAAAAATTTTCGCCTTCGGCGAGTGTTTCCTGCTGCTTTACCAATATTTTAACGGTATCCGCGGAGCCAACTTCAATGTTTCAATATTTTTTCTTGCTTGATGTTATTTTGGCTTCATATCGTTCACAATATTTTCATCAGTTGCAATGTTCCTCGTTGATAAGTTTTGTCAGTAGTAATTTCTTGGTAGTACTAAGTACTCACAAAACGATAGCAATTTCCTGATCAGCTCATGCCATGCAGCTGATCAAAGAGGTAATATTTTTTAGCTTCAGCCTTGCTGAACTTGCTACATAATTACTGGCCAATAATTGAGGGGTGGTCAATATTCATTACTTTTGCAGTTGACTCTGACTGGCACCTTGAAGGTGCAGATAGGCTTTGTTTGCAAAGCTTCTCTATCGATTATATATTACTGGAGGAGCATAGGGGTCAGATAATATGATATAGAGTTCAAAACATAGAAAATGAAGTACCTATGCGCAGTAAGATAAGCTCCATTATGGATCCTTTATTTCGTATGGGATCCTTTGAAAAATTTTGGTCCTTTCTGTACGAACCCTGAACTACCTACTTGGAAGGCTCATCCAAATTTCGAAGCAATAGAATTTGACAATGTTGCGGACATATTATTAGGCTATGTGCATAATTATCACGATAAAATAAAAATAAATACGAATAAAGCTCGTCGTAATATTGTTCGTGTGTTGAGGAGGCACGAAAATAGTGACAGTAATTTTGATTTTGCGCTCGAAAATAACATTTCGTGTACTGGTTGCAATTTTTGATAGAGTTTGTAAAAATAAAAACAAAGAAGTAAGAAGAACGATGGAAAAAAGGAAAAGGGGAATCCAAGGACTTCTACGGCATGCTGATAAGAGCGACGAAACGGCCGGCGCCACAACGGACCCAAGGAAGTGGAATTTTGGCAAGGAAAATAGGTAACTATATGGAACTCGAGGCGGCGGATCGGATGGTGTTGTTTATTTTGCCATAAATTTGCTTCTGAATTCGTTAGTGGTAGGGCTATGGTGGCACTTCGGCTATAGACGTTATTTACGTGGCGGTCGTCCTTCATTGCTTCATTTTAGTGAAGTTGTGGACGAAAATCGAAGTGAAGGAGAACAAATTGGAGAAAATATAATACCTAGGACAATATGCCGGATACTCACTGCTGTGTTCCCTTTTGCAGTAGTGGTACAAGTAGTCAGCGGAAGAAGCTGAAGAAAGCTGGCCTACCGCAGCTGTCCGTCTTCTCCTTTCCGAAGGATGAAGCTCTGAAAGCTCAATGGGTCGAGCGAATTGGTCGTGCCGATAACGTTGACAAGACCAAGGCGTGGGTACCAAAGGATGGAAGCGCGATCTGCGAGAAGCACTTCAGCCCTGATGCCTTTCGCTCACAACGGGCAGACAATTATGTGGAGAGGGGCAACGCAAGGGGTGCGTTGAAGTACAAATTCCTGAAGAAAGATGCAGTTCCTTCCCTCTACCTGCCACAGTACTTTGTGCAGCCGAAAAAGAGGCCTCGTTTTGAAAGTTCTAGTGAAGATAAAGTGGCTGCAGAAGCAATGTGGTCGTCTAAGGAGGGGCAGTGGAACAAAAAGCGCAAGGAGGAGGACTCAATAGCTTCTTTGGCAGACATAGAGAAGAAATGGATTGATATCAGAGGCGCTTGCAATGAAATTGACGATGATGGCACTGTTCTTATTCGGTAGGTCGAATATTTTATTCCGCGTTCAGACAAGCGACGTATGTATGTCTGGTGTAGGGTACTGTGGGGTAAACCCGGCCGCCTAAGCTCCGTTGAACTTGCTGTTTCAGCAAATCATGAACCAAATAGCTCATTTGAAAGAGGAGAGTTCAAGGAGCCGATTGATAAACTTTGTTTTCAATCGGTCCATTGGTTGCTGAGATATGCAGCCCTGAAAAACTCGGCCGGATTTTCCCATGGCCGGGTTTACCCCACAGTACCCTACATTCTCGACGTAAGCCCGAAGAAGTCCGTGGCTGTCCGTGCTCTTTCACACATACACTACGTCCAACGTACGTCGCTATTCTGAGCGCTGAATTTAGAAATCCTGGGATGCCCTGTTGTTTCTTGGATTTTATCTCACTTTACCCTGCAA
This sequence comes from Epsilonema sp. ZAB3_2, assembly GCA_030247985.1. Lineage (NCBI taxonomy): Eukaryota > Metazoa > Nematoda > Chromadorea > Desmodorida > Epsilonematidae > Epsilonema > Epsilonema sp. ZAB3_2. The sequence goes on from JASAMW010004780.1 coordinate 14,145, forward strand.
AAGTAGTGCATGTGTGTGATGCGTCGTTCACAACGGACGCTGATCACCAACGATGATGCTTCCTTTACTGCCGGCGTCAACTCCAACGCAGAGATTAGCGTTCAGCGCAGACATTTGCATGTTCAACATTATGGAAAGCTGTGCAAATCTCTATTTTACTCCGATGATAACGCCGACATGTTTGATGTACGTACATACGTATTTCAATAAGTTTACGATGATGTTTGCTACAAATTTTCTGCAATCGCTAATATCTGCGTTGGCGTTGATGCCAGCGGTAAAGCAACGCAACGTCATCGTCGGCGTTCCGCGTCGTTGTGAACGAGGCATGAGGGTAGTGGGCTACACACGTGGTGAGTAAACTCACGGTGAGTTTGAACTTCGAGTTTTATTTTTCGTGTAGAGCATTCTCACTTGCTCCCAAGTACCCAAGTGCAACATTTTTCTCACGTGTTCACACGTGGTGAGTTTCAAACTCACGGTGAATTCATTGGCATCCCTATGCTTCATCGCATACTTTAGGGGAATTCACCGTGAGTTTACTCACCACGTGTGTAGCGCGCTAATTGTCTTTGTTGTAGACGAAAGGGGGAATTGTGGATTGCGCGTTTGTGCGAGGAGGAGCGAGAGGAAGGTGCGAAGGCGCTTCCACCTGCAATTCTGATGGATTGGTGCGTTGTGGTGAAGTCGACGCTGCATGTGTCCGTCACTTATCACGGTGTGCTCAGTGGAGACTGTCACTTTCTCTTGGACGGAGGAAAGATCGACAGCGTCAGTCAGCTGTCCACTCTGCTCCACTTTCTGTCCACGCATGATCTGTTGAAAACGACCAGCTGGATTGACTGCGCCATGTTGAACCTGAAACATGCTCTGACCAGCGAAGATACTGTTACAGGGGAGGATGAGAGGAAGGTACTACCAAAATATATAATCCCTGTCTGTATAGAGGAGAAGAATGGCCTACGTTGTAATCCCTGACTCGTTTTGGCCATTTGGATATTACGAAACCATTTTATTGGATATGGAATAAATTGGATATCCAATAAAATGGTTCCCAATTTATCGGGGCCAAAACGAGTAAGGGATTGCTTCGTTTCTTTTCACTACGTAGGCCATTCTTCTCTATACAGGGATTATTTTTGGTACTACTTATCTGCAACTGTATCAGCATACTAACACTTAGTGCGAGTACACGTACACGTGGTGAGTAATTTTACTTGCTCCCAAGCGCAAAATTTTTCTCTTGTGTTCACACGTGGTGAGTTTCAAACTCCCGGTGAAATGCCGACCTCGCTATGCTTCATCGCATACGCATACCTACAAACGGTAATTCCCCGGGAGTTTTCTCACTTCGTGTGTAGCGTCCCTACTGTTTGCATAATGCAGTGGTCACAACAGTAGTAAGTTTCACAACGAGTGATACTACATATAATGAATTGCTGTGTTGCAGGTATCGTCCTTACTGGAACAGTTGGAGCTCGCATTGGTTAGCAAACATAGGCGTCGCTAGCATACTTAGCATCAGTAAACTTTTCATACGCCCATACTGAATATTGTTGGCACAACACAAGTGCTACTTAGTGAGTGCGCACCGAAAATAGGAGTGGCCAACTGGTGCAGATCAGATCAGATCAGTTCCACAGGTGTGCGTGCACTGGTGCGCACCGTATTTATTGAACAGGACTGGCCATTCTGTTTTTCGGTGCGCTCAAGGTAGCATTTTTTGTGTTGACGATAAGTGTACTCTATTCAGTATGAGTTAACAAGGATAGCAGAAAGCAGCGGCAGTGAGTGATACCGTGGAATCAGAATGATACTGTATTGATAATTGACATGAAATGCATCATTCTTCGTAAAACTTGTCTGTGCACTGTGTACTATTCGAAATCTGCTTTTTTGCATCCTAAATGATGAAATATCGAGATGCAGCTTCTATTTTCAAATTCTACGTGCAAGAGGTTTATGCAATATTAAAAATGGTATTTCTTCAGCTTTAACCCCCTCCATATTCTCAGATGGCCGCCTGGCCGCATGCACCCCTTGCGGCCACCCTGACTACGGCTATGGCCACTGTTTTTCTGGCCGCAGGGTGGCCGTGTAAGCGGATGTTGCAGCCAGGCGCCCATCTAAGTTTGGAGGGATTAAACGACGTTGGACCACGGAACTTGGTTAGGTACTGTATAGATACCTAAATGTGGATGTTTGTTTTTCGTACTGCATGCAGCGCAGATTTGGCCTAATGGTAAATTTCCGCACAACTTGAAGTAGGCTACATAGTACATACCTAAGTACGTACTGTACTGTACTGTACCTACACTACGACACGAATGCGTTATCCAATGGGTGACTGACCCTATACCAACGTAACGAACATACGTCAAGTGTAGTATCTAGAAATTGAAGTCAAAGTCAGTCATGGTGGCAGGTGCTAAGACAGCACTACGGTATGGATGGTATGCATAGTGCCATAGACAATAGAGCTCTTTCTTTGATACGCGGTTCCCGCCGAGCTATGGTGGCTAACTCTTATCGATAGCCTTAACTTATGTGATGCTTGCTTGCTATATCCTCTTATTGCGTTAGTTGTTTTGTTTGTTTTTGCCTGCACATATCACATATCATCATCGGTGTGATTGCATGGGGGCAAATATGTACAGCAAGTCTACACTTGGTTTGGTTCAAGGTTTGCTGCCTGTGATATGTGGAAAATATTGGTGGATAATGTTGTTTGGGCGTGCGTGCATGGATTATGTCGTTCATATGCGCATCGTGTGTGTAGCCGGCAGCCGCATCCATTTTCCGACGCCGACCCGCCGATTTGGCGGTGTAAGGCATTGGCATAATCGCTGTGAATCTGCGAAAAAACGGCTGTCTGCGGCCAATGTGACATGTTTTGGCCTTGTCTTGTTTGCTTTGGAATTTGAATGATGAAGTTTTATTGAAGAGCTTATTGTCTGCCTGTCAGCGTTTTTTCACGCCAAAAATATTTACCTTACCTCCTTCTGGTCATCACATAACGTTCCGGCGGGTGAAGTATGAATTTAATTGCATTGCACTGTACTTCCTTGTTGATATTTTAGGCTTGGATACAATCAAGTCAAGTTGCAGTTGGGCACAGTTTTGTTTTTGTTACATCTACCTCTTTTACTTCGTCACGTTCATAATGGCAGGATGTGGCCAATGTTGCACATTGCCAGTTCGTATTGGTCTTGCAATTGTGGGCATTGCAGTTGGAATCTTGGCAGGTAAAATACAGTAGTGCCTTAAAGCATTTCAAGTTTTGAGACGCTTTGAGTCACACAGATGACCTATTGTATGTACGGGCATTATACAGTAACGGCAATGAAATGTTAAAATTGCCGTCAGTAAAGGCAATCAGTTGACCTATATTAAAATAGAAAGGCTATTTTTTCCAGGTTTGATGTTCGCGATTGAATTTCACAATTTCAACGCTGCCACATTCGCGGTTGTAAGCTCAGGATTCGCCGCAGTTACTCTTTGCATACATCTCCAGTACAAAAACGGACGAGTTCAGCATTGGGAAACAGAAAAACTGAAAGGCTTCATGCTGCTTGGTATGGACCAATTGCGCTAGCATTATGGCTGGCCGCGAGCTGCAGCTGACCCATCCTCTGCATACACCTGTCGGTGCATTTTCTTTTCCCCTTTTATCGATGAAAAAATGCACTGAAACGTGTAATACAGGGTGTCTGTCTCATAATAAACCGTACACCTTTCCGTGCATGTAACTTGGAATCAAAGGTTGGATTTTCATGCGGTTTTTTGTATTTAGTAGCCAAGGCTTCAACTTAGATGTCTACAAAATTTTAGCTTCGTAGGCCCAGTGGAAGGTGCTCAAACACCTATTTCTCCGGCGGCCAAAAACGAGGGTTTTTCGCACTGGTAGTGCCGATATGGTCTTTTGTGCATGGGTCCAAGATAAACTTAGTCTCGTGAAAAAGAGAGGTCCCAAAATGCTAGGAAATGTGCTGTATCTTATGCATTTTATCCCCAGTGCCACCATAGCAAACGGATGGAACAGGGCATCTTACTATCTTGAAGATACTGAAGAAAAACGTCGATTTTGAGTTTCGAGATTCAAACCGTCGCAACTTCCAAAGTATGTGGAGAAAATAGTTGAAATTTTGTACACGTCTAGGTAAGTTGAAGCCTTGGCTACTAAATACAAAAAACCGCATGAAAATCCAACCTTTGACTCCAGAGTTAAATGCACGGAAAAGTGTTCGGTTTATTATGAGACACTCTGTACAGAAGGGTCAATCCAATAGCTCGCGACCACCCAGCGCAACTGGTCCATACAATACTACCGCTTGCTGCATGGAAACAACTGTATTTTTGTCCTGTATGTTGTAATGTAATGTAAAAAAGTATAGTACGCATTTTCATACAGGTTGCATTGGTCAGTTGATTGGCGTATGCGGATTTGTGACCGACATATCTCTCGGTGCTGTACTTCGTCAATCTCTGGGTCAGGTTTACGGTGAAAATTATTGGATCTCCCTGGTCTGGGCATGGATGACCTGGAAATGGGGCTTTCAAGGGCGGTTTCGTTCTACGGCACAAAATTTTCTGTTTGCCACCGCATTTTTTGGTTCACGTTCGTTTATGGAGATGTAACAGGGCGAAATTTTTCAAAGTACCGGAGCCGGAGCCGGATCTGAAAAATTGCCCCGGCCGGAGCCGGATCCAAGCCCAGAAAATCTGTATGCAATAATTAATGATATTTTCGATTTAAAAACATCTTTTTTTTCAAAGGCAGCCACAAAAAAAATTTAAAAAAATATATACCGTGGATCCGGTACCGGATCCACCTTCATTATACCGGAGCCGGAGCCGGATCCAAAAATATGCCGGGATTTACCGGAGCCGGAGCCCTGTTACATCTCTATTCGTTTATCAAAACGCGCCAAATTCGGGGACACGACAGAGAGAGGTGGAGAAGAGAGAGAGAGAGACAGAGGGACAAAATGCTGTGTTAGCTAGCTAACTTTGAAGTCGGAACTAAACCGCCCTTTTCTCAGCTGTTTTACTGGACCAGAGAATACAAGCGAGAATATGAATATCCCGGTTTGGTTGGGAAACCAGGACCAGCAGCTGTCCAGGTGGATAGAAAGGCCACTGAAAAAGTTTGACGTTTGAGCGGTGTTCGAGATCTTTCAGCTTTTCAGCATTCGACATAGATAGGACTACATGGTGTTATTGATGAACTGTTCGTGTTGGTATGTGAGGACAAAAGTTGGGCACATTCGTACCAGAATTTTTGTGGTCTTGAGCTGACTGGACGGACACATTATTCTCTGAGTTGATTTTCTGGAACATTTTTAATTTTTGCACAAATTGTATATTTTGCCTAAAAGAAAAAGCAACGCAGCACAAAAATGTAGATGAAAATAAATGCAGCTCTGTTTTGACGATTTTGTCTTTCTGACTTTCTGTCTTTGTCTACTTTGTTGTGTAGTCAATTTTTCAATCAATTGAATTTCAATTTTTATTTTGGTTCGCACTTAGATGTTACTTTCACTTTCGCCTTTCAAACGATTTGAAGAAAATGTCTGGACGCGTTTTCGAGGAGGAAAGTATGTCTGAAGACGAGGGTGATCCAGAAGAGGACGAAGAAAATTTCTTCCGAGGCGATCCACTCAACAGAAACAGGCCAACCAAGTAATGCGGACTTTATGTACGCTTAGGCAGCCATTGATACGCCGGGCGCTTTCCCGCCGGTGTGAATCAGTAGACGACATCAGACAGGACAACTTACTCGTACCGAGCATATTTATCTTTATTGAAACATTGAACCGATAAGTACGGACCGACTAGAAGCAGTCTGACTAAAGCTAAAGCAGTCTGACCTCGTGGGTACTTTTACTCGCACCGAGCATCTTCTCGTCACATGCACACGCGAGTTTACACTTGCTGTTTCTTTCTAGTACCGAGGAAGGTGCGAGAAAGTGCGAGTTGGTAGCTGCTACTGTACCGTTCAAATGAGAGGATGCTCGGTATGACCCAAAGTAGGTATTCACACGGGTAAGACTGGTTAGCAGACGCGAGTACAGTCCGATTGTACTGTTCGTGATTCCTCTGTTTCAAGCACAAAATACAGATTTGCTCGTTACGAGTAAGTTGTCCCGTCTGATGTCGTCTGTCTAGTCCTTAGTCTGTCTTTGTAGACTCGGTTCTCTGTTCAAGGCTCAGCCAGGTGCGTCTTCTCCTGTGTTGGGTGCTGATTCACCTGGGAAAAAGGTGGATTTGAAATACACGGCTCCCAAACAACCAGGCTCAGAAGGGGCAACGAAAGGTATTGCCAGGAATGTATACTAGGTGGGGGGAATAAATAGGTGAAGCGTTTCCGTACAAAACATCAAAGCGACACCTGTGGAATCCGTAGGTGTGGATAGGTATGACCCTACTTGGTCGCTGTGATGTTTTGTACGTAAACGCTTCACCTGTTTATGGGTCTTTCCGTGTGAAATGAACAAATTTTTTGAACAAATTGGCCAGTACCATCTCCGATTTTGTTGAGCTTTGGCTCACTGAAAGTAGTATATAGGTAGATGCACTACCCAAAATTTCAGCTCCTAACTCCCAGTGGTTCCCGAAATATGACCCTCTAAAGTTGGTGTTCGGAGCCACTCGGACCGCAAACGGGTGATCTTCGAGCTCAGTTATCTTCAGCTCCCAATGCAGGGAATTGTAGCTTGTGACATACCATTCGAAAGCTCTTGATCTGCTCTATTATTCTGGTCCTACTACTGAAAGCTCTATCTGTAACCCCTTTTGAGTTATTTCGATTTCAAGATTTCAATATCAGTTTTCTCAAAAAGCTCATCTCGGATTTTGATTTTGAGTCAATTTTTGGCATCAGCGCACCTTGTTTACTCTATGTAACACTGTTTTGTTCTGTATATTGGACCATTAGCCACAGAAATGGCCAAAAATGACCAAACTTCTTCTCGCGGCCGTTCTAGTTTCAGTTGCTATACGACAAAATTATCATGAATGTTGACACAAGTGAAGTTTTTCTCATATTGATGTGTTTTCTGAAGGTTGTTCTTTTATGTTGTGAGTGTTCTCTTGTTTCAGTTTTGAGTGCTATGCAGGGAAATTCTTTAAAGGGGCGATCTGGTGGGAATTTAGTACAGGAAGGGCCAATTTCATATTATTTTTTCACTTTTGAGGGGCCTATCTGACAAAATTTCATCCTCTTTCGATCTAACCCCACATTCTGGAGCCGATTTTGCATCTGTGAAGTGGCGCCTCAGTTACAAGATGCAGTTTCCATTCACAGAGTCGGCCTTCTCTGCGACGCCTTCATCATCGCACTGCAAAATTTCGAATTCACTTATGTTCCATGCTCTTTTCTTTGTGAAACATGTGTGAATTCGAAATTGTGCAGCATGACGATGAAGGCGTTGCAGAAAAGGCCGATTTTGGGAGCGGAATCGAATGTTCTAACTGGGGCGCCGCCTCACAGATGCAAAATCGGCTCCAGAATGTGGCGTTAGATCGAATGAGGATGAAATTGGGTCAGATAGGCCCCTCAAAAGTGAAAAAAATAATATGAAATTGGCCCTTCCCGTACTAAATTCCCATCAGATCGCCCCTTTAAAGAATTTCCCTGCATAGCACTCAAAACTGAAACAAGAGAACACTCACAACATAAAAGAACAACCTTCAGAAAACACATCAATATGAGAAAAACTTCACGTGTGTCAACATTCATGAAAATTTTGTCGTATAGCAACTGAAAGTAGCACGGCCGCGAGAAGAAGTTTGGTCATTTTTGGCCATTTCTGTGGCTAATGGTCCAACATACAGAAAAAAACAGTGTTACATAGGGTAAACAAGGTGCGCTGATGCCAAAAATTGACTCAAAATCAAAATCCGAGATGAGCTTTTTGAGAAAACTGATATTGAAATCTTGAAATCGAAATAACTCAAAAGGGGTTACAGATAGAGCTTTCAGTAGTAGGACCAGAATAATAGAGCAGATCAAGAGCTTTCGAATGGTATGTCACAAGCTGCAATTCCCTGCATTGGGAGCTGAAGATAACTGAGCTCGAAGATCACCCGTTTGCGGTCCGAGTGGCTCTGAACACCAACTTTGGAGGGTCATATTTCGGGAACCACTGGCATTTAGGAGCTGAAATTTTGGGTAGTACATCTACCTATATACTACTTTCAGTGAGCCAAAGCTCAACAAAATCGGAGATGGTAGTGGCCAACTCATTTGTTGATTTCACAAAGAAACACCCTTATTCCCCCCACCTATTTTAGTATACATTCCTGGTATTGCGTTGTTTTCTGTCGTGCTGTGTCGTTTTGTCCGTTATGAAGCGTTCAACTCTCAAGGAATGTGCCCTATGCTGTAAAGAGTCGTGGTTCGGCCCCCACGCGACGAGAAAGGAAAACGGAGTCTGCGCGTGCGTTGTTGAGCGTCGTTTCATTGCGAAGATTCGTTATTCCCAATTTTTGAACAGGCGTCCTTCTTTCACGCGTGGGGGCCGAAGCACGACTCCTTTGAGTGTAGGTCGCTTTATCAACTTTTATTGACACTTTTCCTTATTTCAACCACACCTATTGAGAATGGTATCTATAGGGCCAATGTTGGCCCGAATTACCCTTCTCGTTACCCGAACAATCTCGTGTATTTGTGTGCTTCAGCGAATGAAGAAGTGGGTACTGAAGTAACTTCTTCGTCACTGCCGACTGATACAATTTCTGCTCAACCGAAATTGCTCTTTCATACGCCAGTTCACGCCTTTGCACTGTAAGTAAGATCATGAGTAGTCATATCTTGGGGAGTCTGGGGTAATTTGGGCCAGGGAAAGTGAATAAAATAAAAC